>CM056600.1:44970941-45280353 GCA_029721355.1 Tegillarca granosa
ACATTTTCTTCAAACTTGGTCAAAAGCATCTATAGAACATTGCCTTTCAGATTTGTGTTTTTGGTTGCCATAGCTACCAAATATAGGTCACATTGACCTACATAGTTGAAAACCTAAAAAAATCTTCTTCTCCAAAACCACTTCACTGAGATAAAATCTGATGTGATATTTGGCATCTAAAGCATCTTATATACCAAGTTTGTGAATTTGAATAATTTATGTGAAAAATTAGGTAAGGTGTTTTTGCGTTTATTTTTTATACATTGTGAATAGTACTTTTTTACCAAAATTACAATAATGAATAAGTTTAGGTGAACTTTTTTTCCAAACATCATTTTCTTATGTGAAGAAACATATGTTTGACAAATTTCATGAAATTCTGTAAAATACAAGTCGCTTTTTTCGAACTTTTTCATTTTCAATTCTAATAACTCAGGGGTTGAGGGTTCTAATTCCAGTGAGGCCACTTTTTTTATCTTTATTTTTAGATATAGCTAAAACCTTGAATTATTTTTTTTGTTTTACAAAATCACTGATATGACATAATTTAAACTAACTGAACATTTTTTTAAAAATAATTTGCAGTTGACTTACATTTTTTTTTAAATTAAATAATTAATGTGTCAAATCTGTAAAGTCTTAAATCCAGATCTGAAAATTGCTCATGTGAGCTTTTGTTATGGATAGGCACTCTGCCATCCATCCATCCATCCACCAGTCAAAAGACTTCTTCTCAGACACTACTGGTCACATTTCATTTATATTTAATTTAGTCAATATAGACCATTGCCATTCACATTTGTGTTTCTGGTTGCTATGGCTACCAAAAGTAGGTCACAGTGACCTACATAGCTAAAAACCAAAACAATAAAATAATGTTCTCAGAAACCACTTCTATTAAGGCAACGTGTTATGACTAACCAGGTATTATCAAGACATACCAGTTACATTTAAACTCAGGTGAGCAAATTAGGGCCATCTTGGGCCTCTTGTTTTTAATTTCTGTTTTTATCTTATCTTGAATTTCTATAAAAAAAACAAATTTTTTTTTTCTTTTTTTTTGTTATTTCTCTAATTGTTAATTACAAAACTGAGAACATCAATGTAAATTTAATACTAACCCATGAGTTTCATACTTTAATCTGATCATATTTTTTACTCTTGGTCCTGTTGAAGGAAAATATAAAATATTCATAAAACAGTTTTAACATTTAGGTTATTAAGTTTATAAGATGTAAATTGTTTTATATATATATATATATATATATATACATGTGTATTTTGAAAAATAATTAACTCATTACCATGACATAGGTATTCATTTCATTCAAGGATATATTTTTAGCTCACCTGAGCACAAAGTGCTCATGTGAGCTATTGGTATCAATAGAGGCAGACCCTCCATCATGACATAGGTATTCATTTCATTCAAGGATATATTTTTAGCTCACCTGAGCACAAAGTGCTCATGTGAGCTATTGGTATCAATAGAGGCAGACCCTCCGTCGTCCGTCCGTCAACAATTGCTTCAAACGACTTCTTCTCAGAAACTTCTGGTCACATTTTTTTTGTTTAAACTTGGTCAAAAGCATCTATAGAACATTGCCTTTCAGATTTGTGTTTTTGGTTGCCATAGCTACCACATGTGGGTCACAATGACCTACATAGTTAAAAAACCTAAAAAAATCTTGTTCTCCAAAACCACTTCACTGAGATAAAATCTGATGTGATATTTGGCATCTACCATATCTCATTTACCAAGTTTGTGAATTTCAAGAATTTTTGTGAAAAATTAGGTTACGCGTTTTTGCGTTTAATTTTTGTATATGGTAAATAGTACTTTTTTACAAAAAATTACAATAATGAATAAATTTAGGTGAATTCTTTTCCAGACGTCATTTTCTTGTGTGAAGAAACATATGTTTGACAATTTTCATTTACATTTAAACTCAGGTGAGCAAATTAGGGCCATCTTGGGCCTCTTCAAGAACTGTCTGCATGTTGGGGAAATGTGTGTTTAACAGACAGTGGATACCAAAATATAAATGGCTGTCGGAAGTCAAAAGTGACAAAAACAAAGCTTATTGCACATGATGTCGGAAAATAATAGAACTTGGGAAATTAAGTTTCGCACGCTTCTAGTGACAAACATGGCCGTAATGCAAAGTGTTACGATACGCAACACTTTTTTCAAACAGCTAAGTATAGATTAGTGCCAGTTAAAACACGGAAGATTTTAAACCGACAGAAGTGTCAGAAACATGTAAAACTGACAATGAAGTGACCGATTTAAAAGGTATCTGTCCCTCCCGAATGCCCAACAACTTCCACTTCAAGTGCTGTTACTATGGACGCCTTTGTCGCCAAAAACAATATACTCAAGGCAAAAATTCTCCCTCTGATTAGGCCTTAAATTTGCAAATAAGACCCTGAAAAAACCCTAAAAAGTCCTTAAAATTGGAGTCCAAATATCTGTACGAACCCTGTCTTGTTTCATGTGTAGAATTTGGATTTTTGTGATGTTTCACCAACTGTTTTCTATCCTAATTGATATAAGCATCATTTATTATAACTTCAACACATTTACCACATTCTTTAAACTGGTCCAAATTTAATGAACTTATTGATTATCATGCCTTGAGTTGAGTTGAGTTGAGTAATGGTGTTTAATGTTCTTGTCAAGAATATTTCAAATGTATCGAAAGGTTGCCGACTATAGGTGAAAGTGCAGAAAATTTGCCTATGTGTTGTGCTGATGCCATTATACAGCAGGGTTCTTTACCGTGTCATGCCTATTGTGACCTCGTTTATTTTAAGTTCATATCCGAAAGAACTGTGACTTTCATTTCGTACTGCCGAGTGCTTGGCAAAAGATCAGTCACTACCCACTTTCAAGTCTTGAGTCAGACCCAGTTGGGGTTTGAACCCACGACCTCCCACTAACGGAGCAAGCATCTACCAACTGAGGTACTGCAGTGGTATTTAATCATGAATTGGGGAAAGATTTCAAATTTGCATGAATAGAGTTATGTCATCTTAAGGCCCCATAATGGAGGGGGGGGGGAAAGAAAGAAAGAAAAAATTCTCAAAACATTTATCCCCTTAACATGCTACAGCTATACCTAAGATATTTCATGTATAACATTCATAAGGCACCTAGTTTAAATTTTTACAAATAATCAAAGATGAGGCACAAAATGGGAAAATGGCAAGAAAACTAGGGGGAAATAGTTGAATAAGTACATTAGTTAATATATCAGGTAAGCTGTAAACTTTTTATATAAGCATTTGTATAAAAAATATTGTAGGTAGTGCAATCACTGTCATTTTGATATATAGATCAAGGTCATAGGATCACAATTGCATCAGAATGCTTTAAATGGTTGAAAACTATAAACTTTTTATATAAGCGTGTTTGTAGGTTTTAATATAACAATCGTTTTGTTTAATAGATCATTGTCATGGGTTCAAATATCAAGGTGACAGATGCATTAGAATACTAAAATGGTCAATCAGTTTAAAATTTATATTCATCTTCTCTTGTGAAATTATTTGGAAAATTTGTAAAGAGCATAAATTGCTCAGTACCATTTAGATTAGTTCACTCTGTTGCTATGACTATCAAACCTGGATCTCATTGATTTTGAAGCCAAATACATGTATTCTTCTTTGAAACCCCGAAGTTGATGTTTTGAGTTAAATTTGTTGTGATATTTGGTTTCTTAAGACTGTATTTTATCTGTTCTATAACATAAGGTCATGTATTTTTTGGAAAAAATTTGGAAAATTTGTAAAATGGCTTTGATTGTCAGATCATAAAAATATGAACAAATATTGACAAATGGATTTTAGTTCTGACACATTTAGGCATATTTTAAAAATTATCCTCAAAATTGGGTTAAAACCACAGTTCCAGATAATTGTTTACTTTGTTTGTTCTACCTTTGTGCTTTTGGTTCTATTTTGGCAATTTTTGATATTTCAATTAAAATTTTTAGCTCACTCGGTATTTTCACCTGAGCTGAAGCTCATGAGTTCAGACTCAAATCCTCAGATATATAAGAATACTTAATAATTGTCTGGAAAGCTATAAACTGTTTGTATATTACAATATTATAGGCAGGGATATACAGATCGTTTTGTTTTGGAACAAAATTGGGTACTAAAATCATGCTTAGATATCATGCTTAGAACAGGTTTATTAAGACTGAAAATCTTGTGACAGTGAGCTGCAGACTGGAAAGAAATAATGGTAATTTCTGTAATCAATGTAATTATCAATTGTACTTCTGTAGATGATACGGAATAGACATAACCTCAAGTAAGCATCAAGACCCATTGACCTCTTGATTACATTTTAGACATGTTTCGTTTTTAGCTCACCTAGCTTTAGCCAGCGTGAGCTTATGGTATGATGCGGCGTTTGTATGTGCGTGCGCGCGTGCGTGTGTGCGTACGTACGTGCGTGTGTGCGTCTGTAAACTTTACATTTTAATCTTCTTCTCCAAAACCACTGGGCCAAATTTAATGAAACTTGGTAACCATTATGCCTGGGTGAAGCCCTTTCAGATTTGCGCAAATGAAAGAGTTATGTTCCCTTGGGGCCCCATGAGGGGGGAAATAGTGAAAACTTTAAAAATCTCCTTCTCTGAATCTACAAGAGGTATACCTTAGTTGTTTCATTTATAACATCCTTAGGTCATGTAGTTTCAGATTTGCACAAATGGTAGCCATGGGGCTCAAAATGGGGAAATGGTAAGGTACTGAGTGGGGAAATTGCTTAAAATTATGTATTTGTCAGTAAATCTTGAAAACTATTAACTTTTTGTATAGACATGTATGTTAGAATATTGTAGGTATTGCCAAAACGATCATTTTGATATATGGTTCAAGGTCATATGTTTAAAGGTCAAGGTCACAGATGCAAAAGAAGACTTAAATTGCTAATTATCTTTGAAAACTATTAACTTTTTGTATAGACATATATATTAAAATATTGTAGGTATTGAGATGGCGATCATTTTGGTATAATGGTTCTAGGTCATATGTTGAAAGGTCAAGGTCACAGCTGCAAAACATGACTTAAATTGCTAATTATCTTTGAAAACTATTAACTTTTTGTATAGGCATGTATATTAGAGTATTGTAGGTATTGCAACAACCATTATTATGATATATGGTTCAAGGTCATATGTTGAAAGGTCAAGGTCATGGCTGCAAAAGAAGACTTAAATTGCTAACTATCTTTGAAAACTACTAACTTTTTGTATAGGCATGTATATTAGAATATTGTAGGTATTGACATGGCAATCATTTTGTTATATGGTACAAGGTCATATGTTGAAAGGTCCAGGTCACGGCTGCCAAAGAAGCCTTAAATTGCTAATTATCTTTGAAAACTACTAACTTTTTGTATAGGCATGTATATTAGAATATTGTAGGTATTGACATGGCAATCATTTTGTTATATGGTACAAGGTCATATGTTGAAAGGTCCAGGTCACGGCTGCCAAAGAAGCCTTAAATTGCTAATTATCTTTGAAAACTACTAACTTTTTGTATAGGCATGTATAATAGAGTATTGTAGGTATTGGGACAATGATCATTTTGACATATTATACAAGGTCATATGTTGAAAGGTCAAGGTCACAGCTGCAAAAGAAGACTTAAATTGCTAATTATCTTTGAAACTACTAATTTTTAGCTCACCTGGCAAAGCCAGGGTGAACTTATGGAATGGTAAAGTGTGCGTGCGTGCATCCATGCATCCGTAAACTTTAATCTTCTTCTCTGAAACTAATAGGCCAATTCAAATGAAATTTGGTATGAAAGGTCCTTAGTTGCTATAGATTAAAAATTGTATCCGACATGTCCGTCCTAAATCCAAGATGGCTGCCATTACTATAAATAGCAAAAACCGATAAATGGCCATTACAGGTTCATTTATGTACCGATTTTGTTGAAATTTAATACGTAGAAAATAGTTCTCGGGTATATAATATATATAATGGGTTTCTCTGTACGATTTTTAGTTTTTCCAATAATTACGTAATATGCAAATAAGTTCTATTTTTAGCTTTGAAAATCTTCTTCTCTGAAAGTACATGGCCAATTGAAATAATATTGAGTGTGGAAGGTCCTTGTGTGGTATAGATTCAAAATTGTTTCCGACATGTCCGTCAGAAATCCAAGATGGCTGCCGTTACTATAAATAGCAAAAATCTAAAAATGGCCATTTTGGGTTTATTAATGTACCGAATTTGTTGAAAATTGAAACATAGAAAATAGATGTCGGGGGATTAAACTTATATAAAGGGTTTTTCCGTACATTTTTTCGTTTGTGCAATAATTACGTAATATCCAAATAAGGTCTATTTTTAGCCGAAATCTTTGAAAATCTTTTTCTCTGAAAGTACATGGTCAATTGAAATGATATTGAGTGTGGAAGGTCCTTGTGCGGTATAGATTCAAAATTTTATCCGACATGTCTGTCGAAAATCCAAGATGGCTGCGGTTACTATAAATAGCAAAAATCGAAAAATGGCCATTATGGGTTTATTTATGTACTGATTTTGTTGAAATTTATAACATAGAAACCAGATGTTGGGGGATAAAACTTATGTTATGGGTTTTTCTGTAAAATTTTTAATTTTTGCAATAATTATGTAACATGCATAAAAGGTCTATTTCAGCCTAAATCTTCTCAAAGTACATGGATAATTGAAAGGAAATTTATGATAAATAGTGCTTGAAATAATAGAAAATAAGGATATTGCTAGTGATTTTGTTTACATTTTACTGATTGGATATATTTAAAAAGAGAAAGCAAAGAACAAAATAAGGGTGTGCCAGGTGAGCGATACAGGCCCTATTGGGCCTCTTGTTTAAATAAAACAAAGGGTCAAAGTTTTAGTTCATGATATTATAAGATCTAAATTTTTAAAAACCGCTTGACTACATATAAAATTAGACATAGGGTTTTCAGTTTTGATGTTTTCTTAAAACGAACTTCTAAATTGATTTAAGGTCAAAATTAAAGTTTATATCCTCCTAAAAATAAATTTTAGTTTGCAAATACCTTGGTTGACATTGAGACCCTAACACGTTAAATTTTAAGGGTCCCAATAATTTATGTAATTCACTATTAAACTTCTGCAGGAGATTTAGGACATTTCCTAAGGTAAGCCCTAAGATCTATGGGCCTCTTGTTATTATAATTATGCAATAAAACATTAAATTGCAAATGACAATTATGATTAATTGTGGTTATTATTTTTATAATTAGAACATTACAACTTAATGAATATATTAACAACCGGCGGTAATGATAAAACAGCCTAAGAGAAGACAAACATTTTCGGATACCTGATAATAAAATTCCCGACTCTAGACGGACATTACGTAGAATAAATGTCCAGGCCCCGGTTTCACAATCACACTTAAGTTTGAGTTTCCACTTAAATCTGAGTTTACACTTAAATTTGAGTGGATTCCTTAGTTTTGGGTTTCACAATAAAATTTGAGTGATTCAAGTGTAGATACAATACTATTTGAGGAACCAAACACTTACAATTGTGTTCCAATGAAAATGTCCATGTCAAATGTAGCTGTCCATTGATACGCGTAAATGTATAATTAGTAAATTAATTGCATCACACATCCATTTTTGTCGGGCCTGGCATTGCCATAAGGCGAGGCTTAGGTGTAACTTTTCCAGTGTTGTCGTACGTATAGGCGGCGGCGGCGTGTCAAAATGTGAAAGTTTATGTTAAAGTAATGTATTTTCTACTCGATCAAAAACTAACCAGGCGAGACATTTAAATCCGTGAAATTCTTGTTGTAGAAATTGATCACATAAGTTTTGCTGTATAAAAACCTTTAACATACTCGTACAAGGATAAAAACCGCCGAAATTTATTGTATAACAGTTTATACAAAATAACATTGTTTTTGTTTTTTTTATCATTCGATATGTTTTGCTTTATTTGATATATATTTTAATACTTTGCATATTCTATCTTTTTCAACAATGCAATAAAATTGTGAGTTTAAAATATTTTCAGTATTTTAAGATAATGTTAGAAGTCTTAAAAACACTTAAGTGAACGTTTCCTATCACATATAATAATAAAAACCCTTCAATTTGCAACATAAAACTATTATAAAATAAAGTTTAAGATTTTTTATAAGAATTATGTAACATAGGGATCTGACAGATGAGTAATGTTTAATAGTTGTAAAAGAACCACAAATATATGCATAACCTGTTAATCATTTTACATCATTAAAATTAAACAGTATCATTTGGCAGACTTTGCGTTTTAAATATAACATTTTTTTTAAATATCAACTGTAAATCTCACTGTTAAAATAATAATAAAAATAATTATAATAACTAATGCTGAAGTTTTTTTAATCTACGACCCAGCGCATGGTAAAGGAGGATAACAAAATTCTACAGGGATATTTACAATTAAAACGGCACTAAGTAGTGAAAGAATGTGGTATGGTGAGATTGGGTCGGAAAAACATGGCCTTAAACTTCTCTGCCAAAGGAGTTTGCTGCCAAGTATCGGGGTTGATTTCACTGTCTGATAGTTCGTGGAAAGAGTGAAAATTTGTAGCAGTACCGAGCTGTGAGTGGTCGTCCTCTGGTGCGACCATCTACAGCGGCTTGGGGTTGCTCTGGTTTAATATCCACTATCAATTTATCATAAATTTATATGATACATTTTGATAGTATTTTCTCGATTTGTCATTAACATGATGTGTTTTTGAGAATATTGGATATAAAATAATATATAAATGAATATTAACATAAATGTTTATTTATGGACTGTATTTCGGTCGAAAATCAGGTGCCCCTGTGGTCTATTTCATTGCAAAGGAGATTGCTGGCTATATGTCGGAAGTGAAATTTGTGAATCTGAAACGGGGGAAACTGTTACAGAGGAATAATGTTCAATGGCCAAGCATGTGGGTTTCGAATCTGATTTACCGAGAGATTTTTCTGGAATGTCGACATTGTTAGGTTGAAATTCACTACCGAGCTTCATACTCGGTATTATTCAAGTGTAGACAGCAAAACAGTGAGAAATAAACTCAACCTGCTGATTAAAAGCATGTGGCTGATTTTTCAGTTTTTCCGATCAACAAACACAGCATGTGAAACGAACAATTTTCACTGTACATGCGTGAATCTAATTCCAACTGAAATATACATCACTTGAAATTTACATCCCTCGAGAAACAAAATTAATTGACAAGTTGTACCATGCCAAGGTAGGAACAAATTTTGATAAGATCCGATAGGTCAAGAATTTGTTGTGGTTTGATGGTTTTGACAGACCAGTGCTTGTCTGTTCTTTCAAAAACACCATTTGATTTTTTAAACTCCGTCTCTCACAATGTCAATATTACGGTGAATATCAGCAAGGTGCCTAAATATATTATTAAAATTTCATTTGATTAATTTCTTTGATTTTATTTTGTGCATTTTAACCATTGAACCGTTCTTATAAAATTTAGTAAAATGCGTTTTTTTCAAGCTTGTCTCGAATATAAACAAAAGTGACGTGATAGCCATGTTGTTAACCTATGGTAATATAGTTCCGGATTGTGTTTTGCATTTGTTATGTATTCAAACACGGAGTGATAAGGTTTTAGGCGTTCATTGTCCATCATGAAGGCAACGACTCTCAATCTTGCAGCTATGGGAATTTCACAAGGCAAATGAATATATTAAATAAGAAATGATAAAATAACAAACAATACATGTTTATAGCAGTTTATTATTAGTTCATAGTACTCCTGATGTGTAATTTATTAATAATAGCACATAGACACAGTTATTAAACTGTTAGAAACATACCTTGTGTAAGTAAACCCGTTTAGGGGATTAAGAAGACAAATTTTGTAATTGTATAAAACAAAAGCCGAGTAATTGTTCTTAGTACCTGCACCATGACGAAAAGGGCATAAAAAATCATAAAAATTGATAAATTTATTTCGTATTTCCTACTTTTATGGCAAATAGACTATGTCTGAAATTTTATATTCTGTATCTTTATAGTTTTAAAAGGCTTAGTATGGGAAAGATCACGATTGTAAATGTTTACTCATAAAATATTGATGTTCATAATTATATCCAATGTTATTAGTAATTATTCTTTGTAACATCTCACTGACATTGTTTTGCATTATTCCCATAATTTGTTTATCTAGTTCAATTGTGTTTTATGTCCAAATCAAGATTATTTCACTTTTATCCTTGGGATGATAGAACGAAATATCAAAGGACGGACAAAGAACTTTCCTTATTGCAAATCTTTGGACATTTGCATCAGAAAAAAAAAAAAAAACTTAATATATGCCAGTTAACATCAACAGATATTTAAACAATTTAGAAACGGGTTTTTTTTCTATGGTACCTTCCTTAAAGTTTGTTTTCATATAAGTCTTACCATCGAGCTTACGTTTTACGATGATCGTGAACTTCCACGTATTCTGCTCGAAAAACCACCACTTGCAGACATCAGGAGAGTCGCATTAAGACAATTAATATTGCACAGTTACTGCTTTATAATTTATGTATAAACAGTTATAGCTTTAAGTTCTTAAGTGTTCAGAAAATGTGATTCACTGCACATATGTATATGTTTGTGCATGTTATACGGTGATTTGGGTGGAAGGTTTTGTAAGTGGAGATCGTTTGCCCAACCCTATCATCATTCAACTAGAAGTGTGACACCAAAATACACCAAAATACACATTTTGTTCATACGTGTTGCGCGGTAAACGTTGCAGGCGCCATGTTGGTGTGTTTTCATATTCTATCTTCTCGACTTCTTATTGAGCTGGAACCGTGTTATTTAAATACACATAGATCTACCTATTTCATTATTAACTAATTCATTAAATTCTTATCTCAGTTTAAAAAAAAATCTAAGTACTTGTTTAATGAATATCTTATATTTCATTTCAATACGGGCATATCTCAAAATTTGTATCCCCATAAGTGTTAAATATATGTCGTTTACCATTTAAAAATTATCCTTAAATACATTCAAAACATTGTATAGTCTTTTATGATAAATATTTTTTTTAAAAAATGGTATATTACAAATGTATAAACGTTTTAATATTTTTGTTTTAGTTTCGATACGTATGTTGTTTATTTCAAACTTCTTTTTTTCATCTCGATACGTATGTTGTTTATTTCAAACTTCTTATTTTATCTCGATACGTATGTTGTTTATTTCAAGCTTCTTTTTTTCATCTCGATACGTATGCTGTTTATTTCAAACTTCTTTTTTTCATCTCAATACGTATGTTGTTTATTTCAAAATTCTTTTTTTCATCTCAATACGTATGTTGTTAATTTTAAACTTCTTTTTTTCATCTCGATAAGTGTGTTGTTTATTTCACGTTTCTTTTTTTCATCTCAATACGTATGTTGTTAATTTTAAACTTCTTTTTTCATCTCAATACGTATGTTGTTAATTTTAAACTTCTTTTTTCATCTCAATACGTATGTTGTTAATTTTAAACTTCTTTTTTCATCTCGATACGTATGTTGTTTATTTCAAACTTCTTTTTCTCATCTCGATACGTATGTTGTTAATTTCAAACTTCTTTTTTTCATCTCGATACAGATGTTGTTTATTTCAAACTTCTTTTTTCATCTCGATACGTATGTTGTTTATTTCAAAATTTTTTTTTTATCTCGATACGAATGTTGTTAATTTAAAACTTCTTTTTTTCATCTCAATACGCGTGTTGTTTATTTCAAACTTCTTTTTTCCATCTCGATACGTATGTTGTTTATTTAAAACTTCTTTTTATCATCTCGATACGTGTGTTGTTTATTACAAACTTCTTTTTCTCATCTCGATACGTGTGTTGTTTATTTCAAACTTCTTTTTTTTCATCTCAATACGTATGTTGTTTATTTCAAACGTCTTTTTTTCATCTCGATACGTATGTTGTTTATTTCAAATTTTTATTATTCATCTCGATACGTATGTTGTTTATTTAAAACTTCTTTTTTTCATCTCGATACGTATGTTGTTAATTTCAAACTTCTTTTTATCATCTCGATACGTATGTTGTTTATTTCAAACTTCTTTTTATCATCTCGATACGTATGTTGTTTATTTCAAACTTCTTTTTTTCATCTCAATACGTATGTTGTTAATTTCAAACTTCTTTTTTTCATCTCGATACGTATGTTGTTTATTTCAAAATTTTTTTTATCTCGATACGAATGTTGTTAATTTAAAACTTCTTTTTTTCATCTCAATACGCGTGTTGTTTATTTCAAACTTCTTTTTTCCATCTCGATACGTATGTTGTTTATTTAAAACTTCTTTTTTTCATCTCAATACGCGTGTTGTTTATTTCAAACTTCTTTTTTTCATCTCGATACGTGTGTTGTTTATTTCAAGCTTCTTTTTTTCATCTCAATACGTATGTTGTTAATTTTAAACTTCTTTTATTCATCTCGATACATGTGTTGTTTATTACAAACTTCTTTTTCTCATCTCGAAACGTGTGTTGCTTATTTCAAACTTCTTTTTTTTTCATCTCAATACGTATGTTGTTAATTTCAAACTTCTTTTTTTCATCTCGATACGTATGTTGTTTATTTCAAATTTTTATTATTCATCTCGATACGTATGTTGTTTATTTCAAACTTCTTTTTTCATCTCGATACGTATGTTGTTTATTTCAAACTTCTTTTTATCATCTCGATACGTATGTTGTTTATTTCAAACTTCTTTTTTTCATCTCAATACGTATGTTGTTAATTTCAAACTTCTTTTTTTCATCTCAATACGTATGTTGTTTATTTCAAACTTCTTTTTTTCATCTCGATACGTATGTTGTTTATTTCAAACTTCTTTTTTTCATCTCAATACGTATGTTGTTTATTTCAAACTTCTTTTTTTCATCTCAGTACGTATGTTGTTTATTTCAAACTTCTTTTTTTCATCTCGATACGTATGTTGTTTATTTCAAACTTTTTTTTATCTCGATACATATGTTGTTTATTTCAAACTTCTTTTTCTCATCAATACGTATGTTGTTTATTTCAAATTTTTATTTTTCATCTCGATACGTATGTTGTTTACTTCAAATTTTTATTTTTCATCTCGATACGCATGTTGTTTATTTCAAACTTCTTTTTTCCATCTCGATACGTATGTTGTTTTTTTCAAACTTCTATTTTTCATCTCGATACGTATGTTGTTTATTTCAAACTTCTTTTTTCCATCTCGATACGTATGTTGTTTTTTTCAAACTTCTTTTTTTTCATCTCGATACGTATGTTGTTTATTTCAAACTTCTTTTTTTCATCTCGATACGTATGTTGTTTATTTCAAACTTCTTTTTTTTTATATCGATACGTGTGTTGTATATTTCAAACTTCTTTTTTTCATCTCGATACATGTGTTGTTTATTTCAAACTTCTTTTTTCCATCTCAATACGCGTGTTGTTTATTTCAAACTTCTTGTTTCATCTCGATACGTATGTTGTTTATTTCAAATTTTTATTTTTCATCTCAATACGTATGTTGTTTACCTCAAATTTTTATTTTTCATCTCGATACGCATGTTGTTTATTTCAAACTTCTTTTTTCCATCTCAATACGCGTGTTGTTTATTTCAAACTTCTTGTTTCATCTCGATACGTATGTTGTTTATTTCAAACTTCTTATTTTATCTCGATACGCGTGTTGTTTATTTCAAACTTCTTATTTCATCTCGATACGTTTGTTGTTTATTTCAAACTTCTCATTTTATCGCAATACGTTTGTTGTTTATTTCAAACTTCTTATTTTATCTCGATATGCGTGTTGTGAAATAAACATCCTATTTCCTCTAGATACGTGTCAAAGGTTTTTCTCAATTTTCTCATTCTTTCTGTATTTGTGTTCAACATTTTTTTATTTAATCTCGGTACTTGTGTACTTTTATCTTATATTTCTTATCTCATCTTAGTACATAATAAAATTTTATCTCACAGTTCGTATAGAATTTCAATCGTGTTTAACGGAGGTCGTGGGTTTTAAACAGGCCGGATCATACTTAAAAAGATAAATTGCTTCCTCGCCTTGTGCTCGGCATTAGGAGGACAGAGTATCGACTGGTTCACCCAGTGCCTGGATAATGTGACTTGTCTGGTGCTCAGCATTAGGAGGACAGAGTATCAACTGGTTCACCCAGTGCCTGGATAATGTGACTTGTCTGACGCTCGGCATTAGGAGGACAGAGTATCAACTGGTTCACCTGGTGCCTGGATAATGTGACTTGTCTGGTGCTCAGCATTAGGAGGACAGAGTATCAACTGGTTCACCCAGTGCCTGGATAATGTGACTTGTCTGGTGCTCAGCATTAGGAGGACAGAGTATTAACTGGTTCACCCAGTGCCAGGATTATGTGACTTGTCTGACGCTCGGCATTAGGAGGACAGAGTATCGACTGGTTCACCCAGTGCCTGGATAATGTGACGTGTCTTACGCTCGACATTAGGTGGACAGAGTATCCACTGGTTCACCTGGTGCCTGGATAATGTGACTTGTCTGGTGCTCAGCATTAGGAGGACAGAGTATCCACTGGTTCACCCAGTGCCTTGATAATGTGACTTGTCTGGTGCTCGGCAATTGGAGGACAGAGTATCGACTGGTTCATCTGGTGCCAGGATAATGTGACTTGTCTAACGCTCGACATTAGGAGAACAGAGTATCTACTGGTTCACCCAGTGCCTGGATAATGTGACTTGTCTGGTGCTCGGCATTAGGAGGACAGAGTATCGACTGGTTCACCCAGTGCCTGGATAATGTGACTTGTCTGGTGCTCGGCATTAGGAGGACAGAGTATCGACTGGTTCACCCAGTGCCTGGATAATGTGACTTGTCTGGTGCTCGGCATTAGGAGGACAGAGTATCGACTGGTTCACCCAGTGCCTGGATAATGTGACTTGTCTGGTGCTCGGCATTAGGAGGACAGAGTATCGACTGGTTCACACAGTGCCTGGATAATGGGCTGGATAAGTGTATGCTTGTCTGCGGCATAATGACTAGATGAGTAAGCACTTTACCAAAAAGTGTGCACATCACACATAAACTTTTTCTTTGATTTATTCATAAAGATTTTAAATAATCTTACTCTCGTCGCTAAAAGCTGAAAAATTGCTGATGCGAGGTGAATTAACAACAACAACAACAACGACAACAGCAACACCAACGACAACAACAGTAGCAGCAACATAAGTGTTGCACATTTTCTACATACTATACAAAAAATGTTTTATAGTAAACTCATAGCATATATGTTAATTAAACATGCGTGGAAATAATATTCAAGACATGGAAATTTGATTGTCACACTTTAGTGTAGAATGAGTTATATGCTGTGCACCTGGTCAACTGACTATGTGACCATCGGATCAAATTCATAATAATTAATGCTATAAAGCTTCAGACGGACGGTCAGATGGACGTTGAACGGTAGATAATGGTACTAGGACAATGTCTATTTGTTCGGTATTTAGCTCATTATAGTTATTGCTATCTAACCTAATATAATCTAAGCAAAATATAAATGAATATTATTTTTACTTAAAATTTATTTTCATTTATAAATAATGCCTACATTTCCCTTCACCATTTGTTCTTTAACGTATTCTGAAGATACCTCTTCTAGAAATACCCAAAAATCTTTTCATTATCCATTGTCCAACTGGCAGTCAAACCTACCTTAACCGCTTTTTATAACGCAATTCGCGTTTATTCGCGAAAGTTTCGCGTTTATTTGCGAAAGTTACGCGTTAATTTGCGAATGTGTCGCGATATTTCGCGTTTATTCGCGAAAGTTATGCGTTTATTTGCGAAAGTTTTGCGTTTATTCGCGACAATTACGCATAATAACGCGTTATTTTTATTTTTTTTCTTCCACGAAAGTGAGCTCAATGGGCTTTCGTACATATTCAATATTTTTCTTAATAAGTGTTTTTTTTTTATCTGGATATGTGAAAAGTGGTTTATCTTGTTATTCTTTTCATGTTATATTTTTATAGCTGAAACATAAGACAGTTATTTAAAAAAAAATAATTAATTAAATTTAAAAAATAATTAATTTTAAAAAAATTAATTCAAAAAAATCTTCTAAACATTTTAAACACATGATGGTTGAGAATGATAAAACAATAACAAAAAACGCTTAATGTTGGAACATCTATCCTGTTAACTTGCAAAAATCAAATCTTCTGGTAAGTTAGATTTTCTTACTAATCCCTATTTTACAGAATTCTATATATCAAAATGTAAACTGGTAATCTTGATACATGTACATTAATTCTAAAATTATAGTATCACTTGTGGTGTCTACCCCGTACCAAACACAAGCTGATGAATGTTATAAATTTCCTTCAAATCTTAAACTCAACAAAGTTCAAGTTTCAACTACCTAACGCACATTGACCTTAGAAAAATGTAACAAATAGTCCTTAAAACATTTTTGTATGAAAAATTAAAATAAAATATTAATTTAAATAGTTTCGTCATAATTTTCAGTTTAAAAAACCCCTGACGTTTTTTGTCTCGCCGATCGTGATTTGATTTACAATGTATTTGTCATACGTCAATCAGAGAGTATATCTGACACGAATTACAATCTTTATATTTCCGCTTTTAAAAATGATTTCTTAAATTCCATTACTTTATTCATCAAGATTTCAAATGGACTTTTTAACAAAAATCTAAGGGGTAAGTTTTTCGTTATAAAAGTTCTTTTTTTACACGTTCACAATTTAAAAAAAAATGAGAATGTAAAAAACCTTATTTTATTACATTTTTTGGAAATTAAAAAAAAAAATCTGTATGTTATAGGTAAAAATTATCTGTGTATGTTTGTGATTAATTACTGTGATTTGTCATATTATAAGCTAGGCCAACAACGTATGAAAATTAGAGATTTTTAGAGATTTTAATTTTGTTAATGACTTATGTTTTCAGAATAATGGAGATCACTTCACTAGCCTGGTTGATGCTTGTTATTAATTTAAAATCATATTTAGGTAAGTTTTTTGGATATCATTTTTATAAAGGGTCATTGGTTTATTGTTAGTGAAATAAGAGTCTGTATATTTTACAATTTTAGATCGCTTTGGATGTAATCACTGCCCATGCATGGGTCCATAAGGAATTTTACATTTTGTTTTAAATTTAAAACAAGGCACAGACATTAAGTTTAAGTAATGTTCTGCGGGTAGTCAAACTCATTTAAGTAGTTCAGTATTAGCAAAAAGTGTTTAATTTAACAGTAGGCAGTACTTTGTGCTGTAAGAAATTGTACATTGTGGAAAAATTTCAGCCGTCTTATTCAATGGCTTAACGATATTTACAAGAGATGGTTCTATATTCAGATGGTTCCCACTCGGGACAGATTCCAATGTGAGAAAGTTTGTCAGTTCGCTTGCCTAAGGTCGGTGGTTTTCTCCTGGCACTCCGGTTTTCTCCACCATCCCAGAACTGACCGCCTCGAAATAAGTGAAAGAATCTTGACTGGGGCGTAAAACACCATTACTCCACTCTGTATTTCGCCATTACTTGCTTTAACAGCAATGGACTCAAAATAAGCACAAAGTTAGCCTTTTTCGAACTTTTTATAACAATTTGACCAGTTTCAATATCTAAATGTTAAGATCGCTTAATACCTGTAGTTGATAACACAACCATTTATTTTATAAAGAATCATGTAAACTCATATCGTCAACTATTGGGTTATTGAGTGAATTACATTACTTTTGTGGTTCCAAATATGACAAACGTGATACTTGTCATACCACAGTCTTCACCTATTACGATTGGTTGAGAGGTTTTAAACTCGAAAGTAAGATATACAAAATCTCATTTAGTGTTAAACCTCTGGTATTTATGATACATTTCCTGGACAAACTCAATTTGTCTAACAATGTTAGGATTAAACCAGATTGCTAATGACTAGGACAGGGATCCTTCAACGGTATTTTTTAAATTTACATTTCTTTAGACCATTGGTTGTAATTTAAAAAGTTAAGAATGAGTAAAGTGTTTTAAAGGAATTTTACTTTTAAAAAACCCCCCAAAAAACAATGAATTTTATTGTAACTGCATATCTAGTAAATTCTGGCACATGTCCAGTGTCCCTCTGGTACATAATTAACAGTTTGCCCTCATCTAGTTCCTCTATGGTATACATCCAATGTATCTCTTGTACATATTCAATGTTTCTCTTGTACATATCCAATGCCCGTCTTCTACTTATCTCAATGTCCCTCTTGTGGAACAGATCAAGTGTCACTCTTGTATACATCCAGTGCAACTCTGGTATAAATTCTAGTGCCCTTTATTTATACACCAATTGCCAATATATATCCAGTGTCACTCTGGAATAATTATGTATACATCTATTGCCACTCTGGTATATAACCAGTGTCACCCTAGTATAAATATGGCTATTTAATCACGTATTTTATGCCTACATTATTTTATATCTATGCCCTTTAAGTATACATCCATTGCCACTGCGGTATATATCCATTGACACTCTGGTATATAACCAGTACCATTCTGGTATAAATATAGTCATTCGATCACGTATTTATAACCTTGCTTGGTCTACATTTACTTGTTTTGTGGGTATATACCATTGCCACTCTGGTATATAACCAGTACCATTCTGGTATAAATATAGTAATTCGATCACGTATTTATTACCTTGCTTGGTCTACATGTACTTGTTTTGTGGGTATATACCATTGCCACTCTGGTATAAAACCAGTACCATTCTGGTATAAATATAGTATTTCGATCACGTATTTATAACCTTGCTTGGTCTACATGTACTTGTTTTGTTGGTATATACCATTGCCACTCTGGTATAAAACCAGTACCATTCTGGTATAAATATAGTCATTCGATCACGTATTTATAACCTTGCTTGGTCTATACGTACTTGTTTTGTGGGTATATACCATTGCCACTCTGGTATAAAACCAGTACCATTCTGGTATAAATATAGTCATTCGATCACGTATTTATAACCTTGCTTGGTCTATACGTACTTGTTTTGTGGGTATATACCATTGCCACTCTGGTATATAACCAGTACCATTCTGGTATAAATATAGTCATTCGATCATGTATTTATTACCTTGCTTGGTCTATACGTACTTGTTTTGTGGGTATATACCATTGCCACTCTGGTATATAACCAGTACCATTCTGGTATAAATATAGTCATTCGATCATGTATTTATTACCTTGCTTGGTCTATACGTAATTGTTTTGTGGGTATATACCATTGCCACTCTGGTATATGACCAGTACCATTCTGGTATAAATATAGTAATTCGATCACGTATTTATAACCTTGCTTGGTCTACATGTACTTGTTTTGTGGGTATATACCATTGCCACTCTGGTATATAACCAGTACCATTCTGGTATAAATATAGTAATTTGATCACGTATTTATAACCTTGCTTGGTCTACATTTACTTGTTTTGTGGGTATATACCATTGCCACTCTGGTATATAACCAGTACCATTCTGGTATAAATATAGTAATTCGATCACGTATTTATTACCTTGCTTGGTCTACATGTACTTGTTTTGTGGGTATATACCATTGCCACTCTGGTATAAAACCAGTACCATTCTTGTATAAATATAGTATTTCGATCACGTATTTATAACCTTGCTTGGTCTACATGTACTTGTTTTGTTGGTATATACCATTGCCACTCTGGTATATAACCAGTACCATTCTGGTATAAATATAGTCATTCGATCATGTATTTATTACCTTGCTTGGTCTATACGTACTTGTTTTGTGGGTATATACCATTGCCACTCTGGTATATAACCAGTACCATTCTGGTATAAATATAGTCATTCGATCATGTATTTATTACCTTGCTTGGTCTATACGTACTTGTTTTGTGGGTATATACCATTGCCACTCTGGTATATGACCAGTACCATTCTGGTATAAATATAGTAATTCGATCACGTATTTATAACCTTGCTTGGTCTACATGTACTTGTTTTGTGGGTATATACCATTGCCACTCTGGTATAAAACCAGTACCATTCTGGTATAAATATAGTAATTTGATCACGTATTTATAACCTTGCTTGGTCTACATTTACTTGTTTTGTGGGTATATACCATTGCCACTCTGGTATATAACCAGTACCATTCTGGTATAAATATAGTAATTCGATCACGTATTTATTACCTTGCTTGGTCTACATGTACTTGTTTTGTGGGTATATACCATTGCCACTCTGGTATAAAACCAGTACCATTCTGGTATAAATATAGTCATTCGATCACGTATTTATAACCTTGCTTGGTCTACATGTACTTGTTTTGTTGGTATATACCATTGCCACTCTGGTATAAAACCAGTACCATTCTGGTATAAATATAGTCATTCGATCACGTATTTATAACCTTGCTTGGTCTATACGTACTTGTTTTGTGGGTATATACCATTGCCACTCTGGTATAAAACCAGTACCATTCTGGTATAAATATAGTCATTCGATCACGTATTTATAACCTTGCTTGGTCTATACGTACTTGTTTTGTGGGTATATACCATTGCCACTCTGGTATATAACCAGTACCATTCTGGTATAAATATAGTCATTCGATCATGTATTTATTACCTTGCTTGGTCTATACGTACTTGTTTTGTGGGTATATACCATTGCCACTCTGGTATATAACCAGTACCATTCTGGTATAAATATAGTCATTCGATCATGTATTTATTACCTTGCTTGGTCTATACGTACTTGTTTTGTGGGTATATACCATTGCCACTCTGGTATATGACCAGTACCATTCTGGTATAAATATAGTAATTCGATCACGTATTTATAACCTTGCTTGGTCTACATGTACTTGTTTTGTGGGTATATACCATTGCCACTCTGGTATATAACCAGTACCATTCTGGTATAAATATAGTAATTTGATCACGTATTTATAACCTTGCTTGGTCTACATTTACTTGTTTTGTGGGTATATACCATTGCCACTCTGGTATATAACCAGTACCATTCTGGTATAAATATAGTAATTCGATCACGTATTTATTACCTTGCTTGGTCTACATGTACTTGTTTTGTGGGTATATACCATTGCCACTCTGGTATAAAACCAGTACCATTCTTGTATAAATATAGTATTTCGATCACGTATTTATAACCTTGCTTGGTCTACATGTACTTGTTTTGTTGGTATATACCATTGCCACTCTGGTATATAACCAGTACCATTCTGGTATAAATATAGTCATTCGATCATGTATTTATTACCTTGCTTGGTCTATACGTACTTGTTTTGTGGGTATATACCATTGCCACTCTGGTATATAACCAGTACCATTCTGGTATAAATATAGTCATTCGATCATGTATTTATTACCTTGCTTGGTCTATACGTACTTGTTTTGTGGGTATATACCATTGCCACTCTGGTATATGACCAGTACCATTCTGGTATAAATATAGTAATTTGATCACGTATTTATAACCTTGCTTGGTCTACATGTACTTGTTTTGTGGGTATATACCATTGCCACTCTGGTATATAACCAGTACCATTCTGGTATAAATATAGTAATTTGATCACGTATTTATAACCTTGCTTGGTCTACATTTACTTGTTTTGTGGGTATATACCATTGCCACTCTGGTATATAACCAGTACCATTCTGGTATAAATATAGTAATTCGATCACGTATTTATTACCTTGCTTGGTCTACATGTACTTGTTTTGTGGGTATATACCATTGCCACTCTGGTATATAACCAGTACCATTCTGGTATAAATATAGTCATTCGATCACGTATTTATAACCTTGCTTGGTCTACATGTACTTGTTTTGTTGGTATATACCATTGCCACTCTGGTATATAACCAGTACCATTCTGGTATAAATATAGTCATTCGATCATGTATTTATTACCTTGCTTGGTCTACATGTACTTGTTTTGTGGGTATATACCATTGCCACTCTGGTATAAAACCAGTACCATTCTGGTATAAATATAGTCATTCGATCACGTATTTATAACCTTGCTTGGTCTACATGTACTTGTTTTGTGGGTATATACCATTGCCACTCTGGTATATAACTAGTACCATTCTGGTATAAATATAGTCATTCGATCAACGTATTTATTACCTTGCTTGGTCTATACGTACTTGTTTTGTGGGTATATACCATTGCCACTCTGGTATATAACCAGTACCATTCTGGTATAAATATAGTCATTCGATCATGTATTTATTACCTTGCTTGGTCTATACGTACTTGTTTTGTGGGTACATACCATTGCCACTCTGGTATATAACCAGTACCATTCTGGTATAAATATAGTCATTCGATCATGTATTTATTACCTTGCTTGGTCTATACGTACTTGTTTTGTGGGTATATACCATTGCCACTCTGGTATATAACCAGTACCATTCTGGTATAAATATAGTAATTCGATCACGTATTTATAACCTTGCTTGGTCTACATGTACTTGTTTTGTGGGTATATACCATTGCCACTCTGGTATATAACCAGTACCATTCTGGTATAAATATAGTAATTTGATCACGTATTTATAACCTTGCTTGGTCTACATTTACTTGTTTTGTGGGTATATACCATTGCCACTCTGGTATATAACCAGTACCATTCTGGTGTAAATATAGTAATTCGATCACGTATTTATAACCTTGCTTGGTCTACATGTACTTGTTTTGTGTTTTTATCATACTATAATTTGGTTAATTCATTTTGTCACTATACCCTGTCTGACTGACCAAAGACTTGAGTGGTCAGTGGTCTGTATATATGTTTCGTCATCTTATAAGTGTTAAAAGTTCGTTATTCATTTTACTGTTGCTTTGATACACAAATTTGGCACTTACTGACCAGATATGACAAACACTTGTTAATACTGTATATTTCAAAATATCCAAAATAACATTTTATTTGCGTGGCTTAAAAATACATGTTTTATTAAATATTTAAATTCTCAGTTTTTGATATCCAAGGTAGGAATTCACAGACTTAGTTTAAACTTAATAGAATTTGAGTAATAATATATTATTTGATGTTGCAATTTTATTATTATTTAAAGATTTAATTGATTTATCTCCAAACTTTGTTTAATTTTACATTTCATTGAAGTACATACTTTTGTTTATTTTGCTTGAATCCCGTTTTGTTAGACATAAATTTTATCTAGTCATCTTAAAACAGAATTAAAATTCAAGACATATTTCCCAAAAACAGACAAAGATGGATTGACACAAAGAAATAAAAGTACTTTTACTCGTGTTTAATGTATGTTTTATATGATGTAGTGTTTATAGCAATTATATCATAGCTATTTGGATAAGAGAGTTGAAAAATGTTTTTATGTTAACCAAAATACCGCCATGTGCAATATTTTGAATTGTTACAAAAACTTAATTACAAGAGATACATTGGATATTTCTTTCTGTAAAAATTCAAATTTTTGCATTTTTACAAAAACTTAATTACAAGAGATACATTGGATATTTCTTTTTGTAAAGATTCAAATTTTTACATTTTTACAAAAACTTAATTACAAGAGATACATTGGATGTTTCTTTTTGTAAAAATTCAAAATTTTGCATTTTTACAAAAATTTAATTACAAGAGATTCATTGGAAATTTCTTTTTGTAAAAATTCAAAATTTTGCACATGAAAAAACCACGTGCACACAAACTATGTTTCATTTCTTTGATATTTTAGACTGACATACTGAAATTGACCTGCTATTACTGCGTTTTCGCTGTTATGGTATTCCTACATCAATGGTGTTGTCATCTTTGCTTTTCGAAGTGCTTTGCTTTGCTATGCGCAAAATGTTTTTTTCCAGTTCTGAAAAATAATTTCTTTTTTCTGTTGTTGACATTTTTTTAATGCCTGCTCAAGTGCTACTTCAGTAATAGACACAGATAAAAACTGTTTGTGACTACCTATCCTAAACTCTACTCATACGTAATTTTATCCTACTTTAATTACACTTGAGTTGTACTAACTTGAGTTACATTTGAGATTGAGTGTGGGTTTTGTTTTAGACTATAGCCCCTAGACACATCTCTTTGTGAGATTAATAATGCTGAGGCGGCTTTAAAATATAACTCACTCTATTATCATTGTGTCCGATCTGTAATAGCTGCATTAATGCTGAGGCGGCTTTAAACTATAACTCACTCATATCACCATTGTATCCGATCTGTAATAGCTGCAATAATGCTGAGGCGGCTTTAAACTATAACTCACTCATATCACCATTGTGTCCGATCTGTAATAGCTGCAATAATGCTGGGGTGGCTTTAAAATATAACTCACTCGTATCATCATTGTGTCCGATCTGTAATAGCTGCAATAATGCTGGGGTGGCTTTAAAATATAACTCACTCTATTATCATTGTGTCCGATCTGTAATAGCTGCAATAATGCTGGGGTTGCTTTAAACTATAGCTCACTCATATCACCGTTGTGTCCAATCTGTAATAGCTGCAATAATGCTGAGGCGGCTTTAAAATATAACTCACTCTATTATCATTGTGTCCGATCTGTAAAAGCTGCAATAATGCTGAGGTGGCTTTAAACTATAGCTCACTCATATCACCGTTGTGTCCAATCTGTAGTAGCTGCAATAATGCTGAGGCGGCTTTAAAATATAACTCACTCTATTATCATTGTGTCCGATCTGTAAAAGCTGCAATAATGCTGGGGTGGCTTTAAAATATAACTCACTCTATTATCATTGTGTCCGATCTGTAAAAGCTGCAATAATGCTGGGGTGGCTTTAAAATATAACTCACTCTATTATCATTGTGTCCGATCTGTAATAGCTGCAATAATGCTGGGGTGGCTTTAAACTATAGCTCACTCATATCACCGTTGTGTCCAATCTGTAATAGCTGCAGTAATGCTGGGGTGGCTTTCAACTATAGCTCACTCATATCACCGTTGTGTCCGATTTGTAATAGCTGCAATAATGCTGAGGTGGCTTTAAACTATAGCTGACTCATATCACAATTGTGTCCGATCTGTAATAGCTGCAATAATGCTGAGGTGGCTTAAAACTATAGCTCACTCATATCACCGTTGTGTCCGATCTGTAATAGCTGCAATAATGCTGAGGTGGCTTAAAACTATAGCTCACTCATATCACCGTTGTGTCCGATCTGTAATAGCTGCAATAATGATGAGGTAGCTTAAAACTATAACTCGCTCATATCATCATTGTGTCCCATCTGTTATAGCTGCAATAATGATGAGGTGGCTTAAAGCTATAACTCACTCGTATCATCATTGTGTCCGATCTGTAATAGCTGCAATAATGCTGAGGTGGCTTTAAACTATAGCTCACTGATAGCATCATTGTGTCCGATCTGTAATAGCTGCAATAATGATGAGGTGGCTTTAAATGATAGCTCACTGATATCACCATTGTGTCCGATCTGTAATAGCTGCAATAATGCTGGGGTGGCTTTAAACTATAGCTCACTCATATCACCGTTGTGTCCGATCTGTAATAGCTGCAATAATGCTGAGGTGGCTTTAAACTATAACTCACTCATATCACCATTGTGTCCGATCTGTAATAGCTGCTATAAATCTGAGGTGGCTTTCAACTATAGCTCACTCATATCACCGTTGTGTCCGATCTGTAATAGCTGCAGTAATGCTGAGGTGGCTTTAAACCGTAGGTTAATCGACTAAGTTAGAGTTCTACTCGGACCAGATACTAATGGTATAAGTTTGTCTTTTCACTTGTTGGTAGTATTGTCTGGACCTTCCAGTTTTCTTCCTTCATTCTTGTTCTGATCGCCTCGATATAAGTCACAGAATGTTTTACTAGTACATACCTTAAACGTCATTACTCATTACCCAACTCCAAACTTTAAATAAACCATCGTTTCTTTATGATATACAATTGTACATATTTTTATCTTTTCGCATGATTAACACCTATACTGAGTAACAAGAAATGTTATTGATTTATTTTCTATATTATTCTTTGTTTCTATGTCATTTTAAATCTTAAACATTTTTTAAATTAAAATTAGTTAATCTGTGTGCGTAATAATGAAACATACGATATAATTTTTGTCATTGTAATAAATGTCAGTAAGAGGTTTATTTATTTATTTTTTTTTTTTGCCTTTTCTTATTCTAAAGATATATTGAAACTAAAGTTGTCATAAAGTAGGCTTATAACGTATAATTTCTGTATATAAATCCATGATTGTGAAGATTCATGTGCTACTTTTGATTTTTTATAAAATAATACAATTCAAAAGTAGCACATGACAATGGCCTTGTGACCTTTTTGTGGATTTCGCTATTGTATATATTCTAATCGAGTATAACATTAAATTTTGATACAGCAATTAGCAAGATAATAATGAAAACGCTATGTCGAATATTACAGAACTAAACTATAAAATATGATTCCAATATTTTAAGAAGTATAATTTTAACTTATGCCATGTGCAGAATTAAAAAATTTTCTTGTGGTGGAAATTCAGAAATCTATACATGATACTTTTGTTGTATAGGTAAGAGTCATGACGTAATTTTTATCTACATGTATATGGGTATACATTTTATTTTAAATACAACATTTAAAATGTAAAATAAGTAAGATTTTCATTGATTTTTCACTTTATATATTTATATCTTTAGACATTTAACCGAAAAATTTCTGCATTTAAAACCACATTAGAACTCACATTTTTCGTTAACCTATAAAATGATATTCATATCGTCAAAATTACTTGTCACAGAAATGAAAAAACCACGAGAGAAAAAAAACCAACCCAGGTTAGTCAACAATTTTGACAAGTTACTGGTCATGACATGCTGTTTATTTTACCACAATGGTTAGATTGACATGCATAACTCGCGATAGTATAAAAATTAATTCGCGGAAATTTGTTAAAGATTTGAGAAAAGGTAATGATTTATATAGTTGAGTACTAGTATTTAAAATTGACGGTTAATATAAACGATATATATATATGATTAATCCCAAATTGTTAAGTCTTTTTCATTGCCTTAGTGTCACCGATTGTCTTCAGGCTTTGTATAAATTAACATAAAAGTTTTGTATTTAAATTGACTTATGGTATCCATAAGAAATGTTTATCTAAAAAAAAAAAAAAAAAAAAAAAAAAAAAAAAAAAAAAAAAAAAAAAAAAAAAAAAACCGGCAACCAGGAAAATTAATAGATTTAACCTCCAATATCTAATCGTAGTATTAAAATATTATGGGTTTGAGACAGAACTTTAAGTCTAAGATAGGTGAAATTTTAGATATGAAGACGAATGTGAGGACAACTAAAATGTTTTCTACTACGTCCGTAACATACGTTTGTCAATTGTGAGGTCAAAATGAGTTATGCATGCATATAAGGACCAATCTTCTGCCTTAAACCTTTATATACATATAATGGGACAACATATTACAAAACATCGAACAAATAAACCAACCCTGGGGATTATATTTATATATATATTTTACAAGGAGTTTTTAAAAATTATGTGCCATAATTTTACATTTGATTATAATAATTTGCAGATTAAAACTTTGTAAGGTTTTTTTTCCATTTTCAGTTTTAGGACAAAGAGAGACGGAGAAAATACGCACAAAATCATTTGTTAAACCAGCCAATTTCAAACCAAAATTTGATTTTGAACATACACGAGTAGATCATCCTGCAAATATAGACATTGGTTTATCTGAATGGGCTACTAAAAACCAAAATCAATTTAGAGTAGGCAGAGGTTTTGGAGGAGTTAAACATCTTTCTGAAAATGAAAATATTTTATCATCCAACAACCGAGTTATGGATGCTCGATCACGTGATAAATCTAGATTTCCAGAAAACAGAAGAAATAATTTTCAAAATTCATTCGGACAATCACGAAATAGCCTGAGTTCAGTATTGCATGATTTAGATCATATATTAAATGTTAAACTTCCAAACTTATCAAAACATGGCCGCCAAACTTCAAAGCGTGGTTTTCTTAATATAAATGCTAACGAGTTACTCCTATCGACTTTAAATATTCTTCGTGATGAAATCAATGCTGCACAGTCGTCTGCTGAAGTAAACGAAAATTCACATGCAGGAGTGCTAGATACGATAGGTAATGTGGAAAAAACCGGAATACAAAATGAAAATATGAAAGCTCTGTCGTCTGCTGAGGTAAACAATAATTTACAACCAAATGAAAATATTAACCATTTCGAGAATAATATACAAGATAGGAATACAAATCACCTCCAGTCATCATCTAACATAGACAATAATTACAGGGAAAATGTATCCGAGAAAACAAAAGGCAATCATATTAATACAGAAAACACCACTAAAGTAAATAAACCGGAGAGATTTCCAACTGAACATGTTGAATCAATGAGGATTGTCGACAATAATAAACAAAGCCACATTGGTCCATCAGGCAGCGTTATTAAAAATTCTACACCAAATGAACATATACAAAATATCGGCTCTGTTGATAGAATTCATAACGACCAATCTAAATCCAATTCGGCGTTAACAGCAATATTAGATAATAGTGTGCAACCGAAGATAAGTACACAAACAAACACAAGAAGTGAACAAGTTGGAAAAAATCAACAAAACAGAAAACCTACTAATAGTAACGGAAAGGAACCTGTCAATGTAGATACCGGAAGCGTAGATATGTCATTTATTCCGGATCAGTCTGCTCCAGGTGGCAGAATCCCTTTTATACACAACTTAGAAGAATTATTATCAAAAATCCCAGAAAATGGTAAACCACATGTTGTTATAACTCTAGATGATAACTTTGGTATTGCGTCAATAGAAAAGACTGACAATGTTCCAACGACTCAAGTGCCAACACTAACAGTTACACCAACAGATATCGTGTCCATTGAAAAGACTGACAATGTTCCAACGACTCAAGTGCCAACAATAACAGTTACGCCAACAGATATCGTGTCAATTGAAAAGACTGGCAATATTCCAACGACTCAAATTCCAACAGTTACAGTAACACCTACACCAGTAACGATAACAACGGAGCCACCATATAGTCAAATACAATCTGAGAATTATTCTAACGACTCTCGTTCTTCAATCGCTGGAACAAATCCTTTTAATACAGGCGATGTTACCGGATTTCCAATGAACAATGACAAAAAGAACAATCCCGTAGATTCATCATTTGAACAATTGTCAAATACAAATATTCCAGCAGACAATATACTTAAAAAAGATAAAAACGAATCTAAGTCAAATATAGAAAACATGACTGAACCGCAAGGCACTGAAAGCGGAAAAACTAAACTGTCTGTTTCTATACATATACCTTCAATAGGTCTGTTGAATACCGGTCAAAGTACAAACAATATGACAGTTTCTCAACGAAATGTAAATGAACAGCTTTCGCCTCCAGTGGATAAAAAGAGAGAAAATGTAAATAAAGCTGTTATTTCCGATATACTTGACCACGTTGCGCTTCTAGAAAATGAAGCTGAAACAGGTAAATTAACTGATGAAATGTTGGCAGAAATGGGCAGAGTATTGGCTCTGAATGCAATTAAAGCTATAAAAGATAGAGCTATTCGTCTAAAAAAGAGAACAGACTTAAACCCTGTTGATATTAGAGGTCCAAATGCTCGATTTTATCCTGCACATGTTAATGAAGTGGACATAAATCGGATTTCCAACCCATTTGATGGTGTCGATCTATCTGATATTGTAGGACTTGGCAACGCTTTTGGAAATGGAGATCCTAGTAAACCTACACCTGTTAATGAAATTCAAAATCCTGAGTTAGGTAGAACAAATAGGCAACACAAATCTCAAGATCCAAGCAGACAAATTGAGCTACAAAGACAAGAATCAATCAAAAGACAGCCTTTTCATTCTGGTATTGTGAAAAACGGAAGAGGAACTATTAACAGTATACTTGAGCATTCAAATGAAATAGCAAAGGAACGACCAAATAACAATATTAATTTCCAAACTCAACCGACTGCTGTCGACACAAACAGGAAAAACGATGATTCACCAGTGGTTTTTGGAAAAAATATCAATGTTCCAAATGAAACTACCAAAAATTCAGAATGGTCGTTGAAATCTCAAAATGACTTTAAAATTAAAAATGATGAAGCGCCTATGGTTTTCGGAAGTGATCTCAAAACAAAAATAAGTGGACAGTCTCCAAATAATTTCAACAGAAATTCTGAAGAACCTGTATCAGGCGGTAACAGAGCTATCCAATCCAAGCGGTTAAACCCAGATGTCAATGCTAAAAATGATATTAATCGCATTGTTTTTGGAAGTGCGACCCCGTTTCAAAATCCTTCTTTCGAAAAGCAAATTCAAGATAAAAACAGCAATGACCAATCGCCGTTGTTCAATGATGTTGAAAAAAATATAAACAAAAATAACCGAATGGTCTTTGGAAGTGAAAGTCATAATGCTTTTAATAATGAAATAGAACAACCATTGCCAGAAAATGCAATTTCAAAATCAGAAGCACTAGAGGCAATTTTGTCCAGTAAAGCAAAAGCTATTGATATTTCAAAAGATGAATCAGTGTCGCTATCGCATATTTTAACCGATGGATTAGATTTGTCCTCAGATAGTCTCAATATTGGGCATCCAAATGATATAGGAGATCTTTCGCCAGGACTGGAAGATATTATATACGATTTTTCGTCTGAGTCTGAATTCATGAAATTTCTTATCAGAATGAATGATGGCAAACCCGTTCAATCTGATCAAATCCGACTTGCATCTGATGTTGCTAACGGGTTTGTTACAGTGCCTACAGGAATAGAATCGGTAATATCAAATGAAAAGAATCTACAAAGTACTGACATTTACAATGATACCTTACCTGAACATTCGAAAAATCAAAACTCCTTTCAAAATTCGAATAATAATGCAATTGATGAATCTCAATTACTCAATGATGTAGACCCACCATTAATGGGTATCGAGAAGAATACACCCTCCAATAAAAATATCAAACAAATTTCTGCAACCCAAAACGGGATTCCAAATAAAGACAACGAGCTTCTTAATAGAAAAAACGATGGATCTAGAAATGTCGATGCCATTTCTGATAGTCCGTCTCATGTTCTTTTTAATCAAATAAACCAACCTCAACTACCATCGATAATCGGACAAAATATACCTCAGCGTTCTAGCGGCCTCAAACCAGACAATACGTTGGGTCAACGAAATCGTGATTCTAATCAAGTCGACCCAAAAAATGTAATACACAAAATTCAACAGTCTATTGGCAAACCTTCTATTCAACATACAATTTCGGACATTGTAGGTCCTGATGTGAATAAGGTACTTTCTGATATTACTAAATCGAAAAGACTAGACAAGAGACTAGATATAAATACACAAAGACAAAATCCTCAAGCAAGGTTAGCAGTTAAAAATTTGCCAGAAAATAAAGAAGTAGCTTTGAAAAATCATAATCAAAATAATTTTGCACATAACAGGCCAACATCAGGAATTAATTCATCAATTAAAAGTAGACGAACTGAAAATAAACAACATCCGAAACCAACTAGAATACATAAAGAAGGAAATTTGGAAATTCACACTTATCCCGAATTCATTATTGAGTTTGATCATGCACGTGGTCTAACAAGACGAAGACGAATAAGACGTCCTCCATCTTTTAGACAACCTTCTCCCTTATCCTTGACTAAAACACCACCAACACAGGAAAACCAACCGGGCCGACAGGATACCAAACTTCATCATATACAATCAAACCGACAGTCAACAACTGGTACTTCGATCCCTGTAAAACGACTACCATCAGGCCGGGAGAAAGATGAACCTAACAAAAATCGACAAAGTAATGGCTTCAGTGAAACCCAAGTTAAAATTGATGAGACCAACAACAGAACGCCACTGAGAAATCTGCAACCAGCCGGTCCTATAGAACACACAAGACTTGGTCGATTAGGACAAATAAGGCAATTTGGAAGCGATTCATTTGAAAGGAGTAGACAATCAACATCCTTCCGGTTTGGAGAAAGTATTCCAAAACAACGGGGCCCGACCACATTGGAAAATCAACCTTTTCCGATAACTGATCAAATTCCTGGTCGACCAAAACCACCATTCTCGAATGTGGCTCCTCAAATACCACCCGAATCGACTCGTGTCAGAAATGTACATCTTTCGATTATAAACCCTGGCTCTTTTAAAAGGGACGGCTTACGGTCTTCTGTGCCTGATCCTCGGCGATTAAGAAATCAGGAAAATTCTATTTTACAAAACCCAATAGGTTCGACACTTACAGATATTCAACAAACTTTATCGTCTGACCACCGAGGATTCCAACTGGATAATCGAAATGGAATGCATGTGCCAAGTAGCTCCACAAAGATAACAAGTGTAGAAAATGAAAATCAACAAAGAACTACGACACTCGATCCCGTAACTAACGCACCTATCCAAACAGAACTCTCTAGTACAAGCGTTCAACCTACTTTGTCAAACAATATAGGAACCAATAACTTTCCTGAAGCGGATCCATTTCAATTTCTTTTAGATCCAGTCGATATTTTCAAAGATATTTCACCACGCGATTCAGTTAAGTCTACAGATAAAAATAATCGTAATTTAGCTAGAACAACCGAGACGAAACAGAATGGTGGACTAAGGAATAATAATTTGCCCATAACAACCATAGGTCCATCTACCACTCCGATAAATCCCACAATGACAGTTAATTCAAAAGCAGATCCCCCAGCAGGGAATTTCGATAAACCATCTCTAGATATTTTTGGTGATATTGGCCAACAACATTTAAACAAAAATGCCAAGGATTTAAAAAATTCAAAAAGTAGTCCAGAATTACCATCCACTGATAAAGCCAAATCCAAGAAAAAAGTAGCAACGTTAGAAAAACCAATCTGGAATTGGATTGTGGATGAGCTCCGTGAGTATATTATTATCATCATCATCATCAACGTCATCAACATCATCGTCGTCGTCGTCACCATCATAATCATCATCATAACCATCACCATCGTCATTATCATCATCATCATCAACGTCATCAACATCATCGTCGTCGTCGTCACCATCATAATCATCATCATTACCATCACCATCGTCATTATCATTTTCATCATCATCATCATCATCATCATCATCATAGACAATTATGTAAATTATGTCGGTGATTTCCTTAAATTTCCTATATTTCTAATGATCAAATTACTGCGAAATGTATATGCCTTATTTCCCAATAACTTCTAGATAATAATAGAAGGAAAGAAATGTTACATAAAAACACTTAACAATGGCAACAACCTTATAAACCACAAACGTAAAGTAATTCAGTTGCAATGTAAATGAAATGAAAGCGTGAATATACGATTGTAAAATCCCCGACTTGGGACGAGCACTAGGTTTATGTGTTCTGATATTGATGTAGTAATTTTATTGACATTTAACTTTAATATAGATAAATGTATAAATAAGTGGTAGGCTTTCAAAATGACAGATTTTAAGAAAAGCCTTTTTAAAAACTTATTTTATGAGAACCTGAATTTTAACTCAAAAATAAAATCATTTGTAGTAAAGATATCAAGATTTTAAACCGATAGAATTGTGTGATACTTTTCTAGATTTAAACAATTATCAGGAACTATTAGCTAGATCTTTTACAGAATTGTCCAATCATTATTTATATGACATTTACTAAATAATGCTTTAATGTTAAAAAGCACTGGAGATGGAATTGCTTGAAAAGAGGAAAATTGACCCTAAATCACATGAAATCAAAAATACAAATCAATGTTAATTGCATATTGAAAATTATGTATTTAAGACGCGGGTAAAAATCAGGATTAAACAGGTTTCACTGGGATCATCACTGTTTATAAACCTCTTAGTCACGGGATGAGGGCACAGGATGAGGGCTAATCCGCAAAAGTAGAAGGAAACCACTAGTATTATGCTCACGTCACTATTTAATTCGGGATCATAAAATTCTATTGCTGTATTAAATTGTTATTCCACAAACGCCAGATGGTTATTTGAAAAAAAAAAACCTTAGTGTTTACAGCAAAAAAAAATTACTTCAAAACTATTTATATTTATTTAATATTTATCGCTTTATATACAATTTTATTTTATTTTTTACTTTTACATGTCATAAATTAAACAAAGTGAAAGTAAAAATTAAAAAAAAAGATTTGTTCGTCAACCTCAACAAATACATAAAAATGTAAGTAAAAAAGTAATAAGTAATAAAAACAAGTAAATTTTAAAGCAAAATTAAAAGTGACATGCAGCATGTATGTATTATGATTAATTACAAAAGAACCATGTCATTTATCAGCTGATCCTAAATATAAAATAAACGATAAAAAATGAAAAATTGTGTTAACTTTGTAAAATGGCAATATGGCATTGATACTGTCTAAGTTTTTATTTATTTATTTATTTATTTATTTATTTATTCATTTATTTGTTTATTTATTTTGTACAAATTGAAAACAATTCAATGATTGGTAATAACCAGATACAGTTTTAATGAAAATAAAAATATGTTTATTTGATTTAGACTTTGTATGTCTATTTCTATATATCTCTTATCTATGATGTGAAATAAATGGCCAAAAGATATTCATTCGCTCGAAGAAAATTGTGGATAGCAAATAAATAAAAGTCTTATTTTCTTTCTTTTTTTCTTTTCTTTTTTTTTTTTTTTTTTTTTTTTTTTTTTTTTTTTTTTTTTTTTACAAAATAAGTCTTTTTAAAAACGGATATATGTGTGCATTTATATATATCATTTATAGAAGATAAATAAAATGGTTGAAAGTTCTCCAATAGAACCATATAACCTCGCTGATTCTCGGCGTTATAAAATCATATTTTTCCTTTCCTGATTTTTTCGGCCATTGCCTTTCTTGTCTTGTTTGATTGTTTGAAAATTAACCTTCATAATTTCGTGTACTTGTTTGTATCAACTGTTTGTTAACGGTTTTTAGTTGTAAATTTCTTTCTTTTATACTGTGGTTCGTTTCAGTAAAAATAACGAAAGTAAATGGTCTAATTAATCTTTTATCTTTACTTTCAGATTCTGTATGGACAACATTTAGGAAGTAGTGCGCTGTAAAGGTAGAAAAGACAATTTATCACGTGGTTTTGTTGATGGGTAGAAGGAAACCAAAATTTAACTTCAAATACAGAAAACAGACATTTTGCTTTAGTTTTAGACTTTTTTCACAGCATGGCATATGGATTGTGTATAAATTTTATCCACTGCATGATTTAAATGTAAATTTTGTCTAAAAGTGAATTCATTGGAAACTTGACTTTCAAGAAAAAATATATAAATTTACACACCAGTGACATTTAATACTTCCGCTACTGTGATTATATATGTGAAAGTGAATTTAGCAAAAAAAAAATGGAATTAAATTGAGCAAACTTCTATTAAAATCAATTAACTTGAGCCAAACCGTTAAGAAAAATTACCATTTGTTTCTTCTTTTTCCACGGAATATTATTGTATATCAATATCAATATCGTTTTTTACCGGAAGTGGTGTTCTTGGTGATATATTACGTCACAACAACAGAGCTTTTATTTGTCCTTTAAAACATGTTAAATCGCAATACATATATCTCTAATTGTTATTTTTTACATATACCATAGTAATTGAGGATTCGCATATAAATTTTCGTTATGATTTATTCAATTAAACATTATCATAAAAAAGTTATCGGTCTGAATCTCACTGCTGTTTTCATGAACGCATTGATGAAGACAATGGTACTTTTTAAGGGAGGGACATAGAAATATCGGAATGTCATCATGGTTAATGTCTTTATAGTGATTAATTATGCATTTGTACCTTTAATTATAACCATATCACTCAGAAAGACTACAAGTAATTAACATACACATATTACACAGTTACATGTACCAATAAATAACCCAGATGGTCGAATACTAGTTACCTTACTGTGATCGCGCAAACTGAGAGGGGAGGCGGGGGAGGGGGTTGCAGTGATCGATTGTAACTTTCGCAGTTTCTTGTTACATGTATTTAGTTGATTAATTCCACTTATTATTTTACATTGTATATAAACCATTTACATGTATTAAAATCAGCTGAAAAGTTAAAAATCATTCTTTTCTTCACGAGTTTTCTTTTTAAATACGCATTTGGTTCTGTGTTTGTTGAAAATAGATAAAATCCAGGTGTGATAATCTACTGTATAGATGTTTAAATTGATAAAACAAACGCTTTCTTTGTTTTTTACGGTTAATGAAGTTTGGAATAGTAATTAAATTATTTTATTTCTGAGATGTACCTCAATGTGACATCTGAGCTAGACCTTTGCTGCTCCAAAAACTGTGCCCAAGCTGTCCCTATTTTTTCACAATGGACAAGTGTATTTTCGCTCAATGGCATTAAAAGACTACTAATGTTATTATTGAACTCTGCTTCATATCGTGGTTCCTGATACACAATACATGAAGATACGTGGTGCTTGGGAGAGTTTAGTTTTTATATACGTACTCCACTAAATTTGTGTCAAATATTCGTTTTTGTACGTTTTAATTATTATTATTACATGTATTATTATTTTATGATGATGATGATGATGATGATTATTATTATTATTATTATTATTATTATTATTATTATTATTATTATAGTACATTTAGTATAGTATACATGGTATACATATAAATATAAGAAATCAGATCTTAATAAAAAAATAACAAAATTCCGACACATTTTACGCATTATAATTTATCATAAACGTCAAAAGATGACAATTAAACGTCAATCGCTCTTTAATTTAAGTCAGCTTAACGCTTCATTGAATCAAAAGGATTGTTTTTAAAGATTTTAAGACTTTAACTATTGAACCGTTCTCATTCAATCCCGTTAAACAACTTGATAAACGAACGTGTACCTACCTCCAGATGTCCAATCTACAATCTTCTAACACTTACGACTCGTATCAAAATGAATTTATCATCATAATATACTGCACAGCAAAACTCGGATTCCTGTTGAAATCGAAAAGCATTCCCAGTCACGATTAAACCAGTCTTTATTTTTCACGAAGAGCGTTTTTTAAACCGGATGCTGTGAATTTTGAAAACAGGACGCCATTTTTTAGGAATATTTTCACTGTAAAAACCGGACATAGGAAATTTTAGTTTTAAAAAAGGAACAAAATGACTGATCGTGTATTTTTTTAATATTATTAGGATTTTAACACTATCTAAATTAACAGTAAAAGAAACAACTCAGTATTACTAATATAAAAGAAATCTAAATATACCATGACATCACTCAATTTGGCATTTAAAATAACAGATGGTAACTTTTTGGATTTAATGGTCTTTAATGTGAACTGTACAAAGTCAAAAAGAAAAAAAAATAAAATAAATAAAGAAAAAAGAAAAAAAGAAACAAGAGTTTAGTGCAAAAAATAATATTGAACTTGTATCGTTTTATGACCGCAGTCGTGTTGGTTTTGTCAAGTACGTGATTTTTGTCTAAGAAGAATTCGAGGTAATATTTTTATTTCCAAAAACTGGAATGTTAAGCCTTTTATGTAGAGTATAATTTCATTTTTATAGTATGTTTAAGAAAAGACTGTCGATTTTTTGCTGGTTCAATCAAGTAATGTTTCGAAAAAAGAATATTAACGGCGAACGTGACCTGGAAGCGTAGCTGATCAGTCATATTAATTAAACCCCGCCCACTTCCCGTGCTGTGTAGAAGAAACGAAATAGGTCATCAATCATGGATGAAATTTACAAACTTTTTTTTAAGAAACTATATCTTCTTCTGAAATTTGAAAAACTGTAAAAATAAAAAATAGAAGTCCGTGCGCGGTTTTGCGATAAAAATGGATAGCTTAAAAATCATGAGAGCGGTTAGAGGAAAGCAAGAATTTGGTATTCATACGCGATGTGAACAGCTAATGTTTTTACGAATTATGATAATTTTTTTCAAACATCAACGTAGTAATTATTTTTCAATGGTAAATATTTATACATCTATAGTTGATAAACAAAAAAAAAAAATTAATAAATAAAAAAATAAAAATATAAAAAAATAAATAATAAAAAAATAAAATAAAATAAAATAAACGAAACGATACAATTAATTAAAGAACCAGCTAAGTATCTAAACGGTGACAAAACAACACACCTTTACGAAGGTAACAATTAACAATAAAACAATACAAGAAAGGCCAAACATGTAGTAATCGCTGATTTCAGAAAATAACGCTCAGTTCTTCGGTCGATACAAACTGTCCCAAATCTTTTTCTAAAAAAAAAAAAAAAAAAAAAAACAAAAAAAACACTTGTTCGATTAATAATTAATCGTAGGGAATTATTGAAAATTCATTCACCAAAACTCAACACTTTTATTATTCCAAGAGAAAATAACCACATCAGTACTGTACGTGATAGTATAAAGGGGGATAACTTGTATAAATTGATCAATAGATACTGAAAGAAAGGATTATTACCGTTCATAGATATTGACAATGTATTCACTGTTTAACGTAGTGCCAGTAAAGTCTGACCGGTAAGGCCCTTAAAAAGTTTTATGGCCGTCATCGCAATATTGTTGATAAGTATGTAGTCACTGTATCCAAACTTATACTGGATATATTTGACTAACTATAGTTCTTTGTTCGTTTCAGTCTTAATATTGACTTGCACATGAAGGACAGGAGGTGCTTACCCTTCCGGAGCACCCGGCCTCACTTCCTTGGTGGAACTTCACGTGTACAACATATTTTGCCAGTTTGCAAAGTTTTTCTTTGTTTTTGGAATTGTGATATGGACAAGGACTGGTATGTAAATAATAATATAAAGACAAGATGACATAAGGTAATGACATATCCACATAACGTAATGACATGTCCACATAACGTAACGACATGTCCACATAACGTAACGACATATCCACATAACGTAATGACATGTCCACATAACGTAATGTCATGTGTACATAATATAAAGACAAGATGACATAAGGTAATGACATATCCACATAACGAAACGACATGTCCACATAACGTAACGACATATCCACATAACGTAATGACATGTCCACATAACGTAATGTCATGTGTACATAATATAAAGACAAGATGACATAAGGTAATGACATATCCACATAACGAAACGACATGTCCACATAACGTAACGACATGGTCACATAATATGAAGACAAGATGACATAAGGTAATGACATATCCACATAACGTAACGACATGATAGTATAAAGGGGGATAACTTGTATAAATTGATCAATAGATACTGAAAGAAAGGATTAACATAACGTAATGACATGTCCACATAACGTAATGACATGTCCACATAACGTAATGACATGTCCACATAACGTAATGACATATCCACATAACGTAACGACATGTCCACATAACGTAATGACATGTCCACATAACGTAATGACATGTGTACATAATATAAAGACAAGATGACATAAGGTAATGACATGTCCACATAACGTAATGACATGTGTACATAATATAAAGACAAGATGACATAAGGTAATGACATGTCCACATAACGTAATGACATGTCCACATAACGAAACGACATGTCCACATAACGTAACGACATGGTCACATAATATGAAGACAAGATGACATAAGGTAATGACATATCCACATAACGTAACGACATGTCCACATAACGTAATGACATGTCCACATAACGTAATGACATGTCCACATAACGTAATGACATATCCACATAACGTAACGACATGTCCACATAACGTAATGACATGTCCACATAACGTAATGACATGTCCACATAACGTAATGACATATCCACATAACGAAACGACATGTCCACATAACGTAACGACATGGTCACATAATATGAAGACAAGATGACATAAGGTAATGACATATCCACATAACGTAACGACATGTCCACATAACGTAATGACATGTCCACATAACGTAATGACATGTCCACATAACGTAATGTCATGTCCACATAACGTAACGACATATCCACATAACGTAATGACATGTCCACATAACGTAATGTCATGTGTACATAATATAAAGACAAGATGACATAAGGTAATGACATATCCACATAACGAAACGACATGTCCACATAACGTAACGACATATCCACATAACGTAATGACATGTCCACATAACGTAATGTCATGTGTACATAATATAAAGACAAGATGACATAAGGTAATGACATATCCACATAACGAAACGACATGTCCACATAACGTAACGACATGGTCACATAATATGAAGACAAGATGACATAAGGTAATGACATATCCACATAACGTAACGACATGTCCACATAACGTAATGACATGTCCACATAACGTAATGACATGTCCACATAACGTAATGACATGTCCACATAACGTAATGACATATCCACATAACGTAACGACATGTCCACATAACGTAATGACATGTCCACATAACGTAATGACATGTGTACATAATATAAAGACAAGATGACATAAGGTAATGACATGTCCACATAACGTAATGACATGTGTACATAATATAAAGACAAGATGACATAAGGTAATGACATGTCCACATAACGTAATGACATGTCCACATAACGAAACGACATGTCCACATAACGTAACGACATGGTCACATAATATGAAGACAAGATGACATAAGGTAATGACATATCCACATAACGTAACGACATGTCCACATAACGTAATGACATGTCCACATAACGTAATGACATGTCCACATAACGTAATGACATATCCACATAACGTAACGACATATCCACATAACGTAATGACATGTCCACATAACGTAATGACATGTCCACATAACGTAATGACATGTCCACATAACGTAATGACATATCCACATAACGAAACGACATGTCCACATAACGTAACGACATGGTCACATAATATGAAGACAAGATGACATAAGGTAATGACATATCCGCATAACGTAACGACATGTCCACATAACGTAATGACATGTCCACATAACGTAATGACATGTCCACATAACGTAACGACATATGTACATAATATAAAGACAAGATGACATAAGGTAATGACATATCCACATAACGTAACGACATGTCCACATAACGTAACGACATGTGCACATAACGTAACGACATATGTACATAATATAAAGACAAGATGACATAAGGTAATGACATATCCACAAAACGTAACGACATGTCCACATAACGTAACGACATGTCCACATAATATAAAGACAAGATGACATAACGTAATGACATATCCACATAACGAAACGACATGTCCACATAACGTAACGACATGTCCACATAACGTAACGACATATCCACATAACGTAATGACATATCCACATAACGTAACGACATGTCCACATAACGTAACGACATGTCCACATAACGTAACGACATGTCCACATAACGTAACGACATGTCCACATAACGTAATGACATATCCACATAACGTAACGACATGTCCACATAACGTAACGACATATCCACATAACGTAACGACATGTCCACATAACGTAACGACATGTCCACATAACGTAACGACATGTCCACATAACGTAACGACATGTCCACATAACGTAATGACATATCCACAAAACGTAACGACATGTCCACATAACGTAACGACATGTCCACATAATATAAAGACAAGATGACATAACGTAATGACATATCCACATAACAAAACGACATGTCCACATAACGTAACGACATATGTACATAATATAAAGACAAGATGACATAACGTAATGACATATCCACATAACGAAACGACATATCCACATAACGAAACGACATGTGTACATAATATAAAGACAAGATGACATAAGGTAATGTCATATCCACATAACGAAACGACATGTCCACATAACGTAATGTCATGTGCACATAATATAAAGACAAGATGACATAAGGTAATGACATATCCACATAACGAAACGACATGTCCACATAACGTAATGTCATGTGCACATAATATAAAGACAAGATGACATAAGGTAATGACATATCCACATCACGTAACGACATGTCCACATAACGTAATGACATGTCCACATAACGTAATGACATGGTCACATAATATAAAGACAAGATGACATAAGGTAATGACATATCCACATAACGAAACGACATGTCTACATAACGTAATGTCATGTGCACATAATATAAAGACAAGATGACATAACGTAATGACATGTCCACATAACGAAACGACATGTCCACATAACGTAATGTCATGTGCACATAATATAAAGCAAGATGACAAAAGGTAATGACATGTCCACATAACGTAACGACATGTCCACATAACGTAATGTCATGTGCACATAATATAAAGCAAGATGACATAAGGTAATGACATGTCCACATAACGTAACGACATGTCCACATAACGTAATGTCATGTGCACATAATATAAAGACAAGATGACATTAGGTAATGACATGTCCACATAACGTAATGACATGTCCACATAACATAATGTCATGTGCACATAATATAAAGCAAGATGACATAAGGTAATGTTATATCCACATAACGTAACGACATGTCCACATAACGTAATGTCATGTGCACATAACGTAACGACATGTGCACATAATATAAAGACAAGATGACATAAGGTAATGACATATCCACATAACGTAACGACATGTCCACATAACGTAATGTCATGTGCACATAACGTAACGACATGGTCACATAATATAAAGACAAGATGACAGAAGGTAATGACATATCCACATAACGAATAGACATGTCCACATAACGTAACGACATGTGCACATAATATGAAGACAAGATGACATAAGGTAATGACATATCCACATAACGTAACGACATGTCCACATAACGTAATGACATGGTCACATAATATAAAGCAAGATGACATAAGGTAATGACATATCCACAAAACGTAACGACATGTCCACATAACGTAACGACATGTCCACATAACGTAACGACATGTGCACATAATATAAAGACAAGATGACATAAGGTAATGACATATCCACAAAACGTAACGACATGTCCACATAACGTAACGACATGTCCACATAACGTAATGACATGTGTACATAATATAAAGACAAGATAAGGTAATGACATATCCACATAACGTAACGACATGTCCACATAACGTAATGACATGGTCACATAATATAAAGACAAGATGAAATAAGGTAATGACATGTCCACATAACGAAACGACATGTCCACATAACGTAACGACATGTGCACGTAATATAAAGACAAGATGACATAAGGTAATGACATATCCACATAACGTAACGACATGTGCACATAACATAATGACATGTCAACATAAGGTAATATCATGTGCACATAATATTAAGACAAGATGACATAAGGTAATGACATATCCACATAACGTAATGACAACATAACGTAACGTTTTTATCACATTATAAGGCAGAACGCAGAATCGGTGTTCCATACTTTTATCTTACAATTAAAACGTATTTTTATTAAATTTCAATTTTTCTGACTCGTATCAGGGTGCCTGATATTTTCCGTATCATCCATATGCGCGATACAATAATGGCGCGAATAATCACGCACATGTCAGTTGGAACTCTTTTCAATTCGGAGATTCCGTGACGTCATCAGAATGGAAGGCGAGGAAACACCCCAGTTGGCTAAAAGTACACATGAACCTACACTTTAACAATTAAAACGTATTTTTATTAAATTTCATTTTTTTCTGACTCGTATCAGGGTGCCTGAAATTTTCCATATCATCCATACGCGCGATACAATAATGGCGCGAATAATCTACACAATCTAGATCAATTTCAAATCCTGGCTTCAGTTCAAATACATCTTGTTCTGCACCACTTCCATTCACGGGAAATTTCAATGTTTCAGGAAATTGCTCCATCCAATATATTAATTGTCGAAATTATTATTCAAACACTGAATCCAACACAGAAAATACACTGAATGTTTCACAGAAAAAAACAAAATACCGGAGAATAATTTGTGAGTCCAGTTCTAGCGACGACGAAATTTGAAATGACTGTTTTGGTACTTTCCCGCCATACAACTCATTGTATAAATGCGCAAGAAAAAAGGTCTATGAATTTTGAGATTTTGTGTATAAATACTTTATTTTAATGAATGGATTTTGTTTGTTTTCTCTAAAAAATTAAATTGTAAGATAAAAATATCATTAGTATGTTATGTATGTACGATTTTGTGTATCAGATGCTCGTTGTAGTTTCCATCGTGCCATCACTCCTCGTCGCTGTGCGACTCGGAGTGATATCACTATGGAAACTACAACTCGCATCTGATACACAAAACTGTACATACAATAGATACTAATAATATGTATGTACCAGTTTAAACGTTTTAGTTTAGTGTTTTATAATCCAAGCGTTAAAGTGAAAAGTTCAACAAAACACTTATAAAAAATAAACAAACAAATCCAAACCATCAGTCGCGGTCTTAAAGAGTTTCGGTTTAAGCACCAAGCATCAAAACAGATGACCTAAAAAATTATGACGAGATGACTAAAAGATTTGGTTCGATAAGGACCAGATTTTTTTTGTAAAAAAGTGTATAGGATATATAAGCTTCATATATATATATATATATATATATATATATATATATAAAGTAAGTAATTTACTTTTTTAAGTGTCACATGATAGAATTCAATATATACAAACATAAAATACATAAAAACTATAAAACATAATATATCATCCAGCCTAAAAGACTTATGAGACACTATAATACTAAAAATAATAACATGTTCTTAATAAACAAAAATGAATTTCAACTAAAAGAACACCTTCGTCTATACATCTTTGTTAAAATTGAAGCAAAATCTATTTTTATGTTTGTATTTTCTATAAATAAAAGAGAGTTTTTATCAATGTTAAAATCAATAAAACCTACAAAAATATCACTGGCAACATTTGTTAAAAGCGAGTATCGTAGATCTGTATAAAAATCACAGTGCATTAAAAAATGTTTTTCATCTTCAATACTATTAAAATCACAAAAGTTACAGATACGATTATTTACAGGGGTTTTTGGCCTGGTGTATCTACGCGTTTCAATTTCTAATTTTAGGCATCCACTTCTAAAGTTGCTGACAACCTTTCGTTGATCTCTAAACTGTACATTGCTAACATACGCGCTGGCATCTAAACTACATTTGTACTGTCTGTAAGTTCGAATTTTATTACCAATTTTAATATTATTAGTATCAATCCACAAATCATTTATAAAAGACATTTTGTCATAATTTTCTAAAACATTTTTCATTCGCTTAACCTTGCATTTATTGCTAACATTTAAAAATAAGATATCGTTTAATTTATATTTCTCAATCATTTTTAAAACTACATTCAAAAGATTTAGAAACATTTTGAGACCAATTATGTATACCATGTATTAACCGGTCATTATTTAATGAACTAATTCTAGTGTAACATAACACTTCAGTATACTGCTTTACGCTACATGATGACCACCCCATATCACCGCGTATTGTCAAGTTTGCTGCATTTCTAGACGCACCTAAAAATACCTACAGGCTTTATTCTGAATTGTGTTGATTTCGCGGAAGTTGCTTGTTCTCCAAATGCCTGCTCCAAAATATAATACTGGCTCAATGAGCGATTGATACAAACGAGTATAAACATCATATGTCATTCCTCCTGCGTTGCGGAATTTCGTGCACAAAGCAGCGAAAGCTCTGCTGGCTGACTTAGCTCTCTGACGGTTTTTTTGCCTATTGAGATGTTCGTTAAACCACAAACCCAGATACTTATAAGTTTTACTCATTTTGATTTCAGCTGCACCACAACTAAATTTTACTTCACATGTTGGCTCTGACGGGTTTCTAAAATGTATTATTTTAGTCTTATCAACATTTAAATTTAATTTCCATTTATGTAACCAGTCAATTAACTTATTTAGCATTTGTTGCATCGAGTCAACATTTGGTGCTATTAGCGCAACATCGTCCGCATATAATAGAATGGACAGAATCCTTTCGTGATTATTATTACCTATTTGTATCCCAAAACCAAGGGCGTTTATTTCATCCACCAGATCATTTACATACAGAGACGTGCAAAAAGTGTTGGGACAAGATGGCTACCGGTTTTCTATTTATACGTTTCGCGTCTTACTTTTTACCGTTATTCTTATAACTTAGGTCAATTATTGCAATAAATTTATTCATAGTGATGTCAGATTACGTGACGTCATATCGCACGGTTTTTTTTTTTTTTTTGTTTTTTTTTGTTTTTTTTTTTGTCGTCTGTTTGTTTAAATTGATTGAGGCATCGTTTTTCAACATGGGTAGACGAGGAAAAGAGATGAGCCCGGAGATCAAAGAAGTCATAAAAAAATTATATTCTGAGGGATATACAATTAGAGATATCAGTAATATGTTTGAAAAACCAAGATCAACAATTGGGAATTTTTACATCGATTCAGACAACGTGAATCAATAGAAAATCAACCTCGAAGTGGCCGCCCGGTTTCAGTAACAGATCGAGATTATCGAATCTTAGAAATAATTGTAAAATCTAATAGAAGGGACACGTTACAAGACATTACTTTAAAATTTAATGAGAATAGAGCTTATCAAGTTGCTAAACATACCTTACAGTTCATCTTTATAAACATGGCTTCTATAGACGGGTAGCTCGGAAGAGGTTGGTGGTAAGAAGGATAAACCGTATATGCACTGGTGTCGCCAAAAAAGATTTTTGACTATGGAAAATTATTGGAAAAAAAATTATATTTTCGGATAAGAGCAAAGTTACAATTGGGACGGACGAGAGAATTTATGTATGGAGAAAAAGAGGTGAAGGATGGAGGCCCGACCTAGAACCCCCACGTGAGACACGCCCCAATGTAAAGTAATGATATGGGGTTGCATTACCTGGTATGGTGTCGGAACTTTAGCCACTGTAAATGGAAGTATTAATGCTGCAACATACCAGTTAGTATTAGAGGACAATTTATGGCCGGTTATAGCCAGACATTTTCCGATGGGAGGCTACATTTTTCAAGATGACACCGCGCCAGGTCAACCCAGGAATATATTCATAGGAATCAAATAAAAACAACGAGCTGGCCTGCACAATCGCCTGATATACATATAATTGAAAATTTATGCTTATTGGTCAAGCGAAGATTAAAGCTAAGGAATAACAGAATAAATACGTCAGCTGACTTTTTCCACGATATCCAGCAGATCTGGTCCACCATCACTCCAGAATACATACAAAACTTATATAACTCGATTCCAAGACGACTCCGGAATGTAATTCGGCTGAAGGGACATTTAACTAAATACTAGGTAAGTAAAAAGTAACGATTTCGCATTTTATTGCATTTCTTATTTGTTGAAAATAAACGAATTGAAAACGAAAGCAGAAAACACGCCGCCATCTTGTCCCAATACTTTTTGCACGTCTCTGTATATTGAAAACAAGGATGGTGACAGTTTGCACCCCTACTTAACTCCTTTTTTTACGGTGAAAGGTTCAGTCAAATTTCCATTAATCCTCACATGGCATGTATGTTGTTCATATAAAGACTTGATAGCTGATAAAAATTTATCACCGATATTAAATTTTGATAACTTTAGCCACAACAATTCTGTATCCACACTATCAAATGCTTTTTTTGCGTCGACAAAACATAACATACGTTGAATTTCTTAACAATTTCCTATTGTTAATTAACGGAGCATAGTATGGTGTTCTGTTAGGGTCAAATTGGCATTATCGCTGCTTTGCTCCTTCGACCTGAACGCGAAGAAGCGAAGTTGCGAAGTTACGATGGCGAAGGAGCGAAGATACGATGACGAAGGAGCGAAGTTGCGAAGATACGATGGCGAAGGAGCGAAGATACGATGGCGAAGGAGCGATAGTACCATCGCTCCTTCGCCTTTAAAACTTCGCTCCTTCGCTCCTTCGCAATCGTATCTTCGCAACTTCGCTTCTTCTCGTTCAGGTCGAAGAAGCGAAGGAGCGACAATGCCAATATGACCATAACAGAAAACCATAACATTCAAACAAATCATAGTTACCTTTCTCCGCCATATTTGTTAACAATCATGGTACATTTGGCATGCGCACCTTGAAACTTCCGAACACGAAGTTGCGAAGAAGCGAAGTTGCAAAGATACGATGGCGAAGAAGGGAGGTTGCGAAGATACGATGGTGAAGGAGCGGTAGTACCATCGATCCTTCGCCTTTAAAACTTCGCTCTTTCGCTCCTTCGCAATCGTATCTTTGCCATCGTATCTTCGCAACTTCGCTTCTTCGCGTTCAGGTCGAAGAAGCGAAGGAGCGACAATGCCAATATGACCATAACAGAACACCATAACATTCAAACAAATCATAGTTACCTTTCTCCGCCATATTTGTTAACAATCATGGTACATTTGGCATGCGCACCTTGAAACTTCCGAACACGAAGTTGCGAAGAAGCGAAGTTGCGAAGATACGATGGCGAAGAAGCGAGGTTGCGAAGATACGATGGCGAAGGAGCGAAGATAAGTCTGGGGTCTTAAGCGAAGACACGATGGCGAAGGAGCGATAGTACCATCGCTCCTTCGCCTTTAAAACTTCGCTCCTTCGCCATCGTTTCTTCGCAACTTCGCTCCTCCGTCATCGTATCTTCACTCCTTCGCCATCGTAACTTCGCAACTTCGCTTCTTCGCGTTCAGGTCGAAGGAGCGAAGCAGCGATAATGCCAATTTGGCCCTAACAGAACACCATAGTATAGCGCATATTGGTGCTCCAAACAACTACGGTGTTTGCGGAAGCCATTTTGTTCATCGGCTAACAGTTCATATATATATATATATATATATATATATATATATATATATATATATATATATATATATATATATATATATATATATATATCGTTTATGTGTGACTTTTAATGTGGCACCCGCGGTTATTACAGATATCTAGATTACATTGAATGATGTCATAATATCACATTTTTATTTGAACATTCAAATTCATGATGTCATTTTAATCAAACTAATGTAATATCTTGTTTAAACAAACAATTTTTGCAAAAGAATTTGGTGATTTAATTAGATTTAATTTACAAAATTTCTAGGTTTTCTCTTGCTCTTTACATACCATTTTATGTTGTATTTAAACAATTGTTGGTTGTGTAAGAGTGTCATATTACAAGTTTTTGAATTTTCTGAATGAAAGTTATCATATTATAAGTTTTTGAATGATTTCATTCAAAAAATTCAAAAAATTTATAATATGACAAGAGTGCTTTACTTGTATACATATGCATCTTATTTTTTGAATATAAAACTTGCAACATCGTCAACTTGTTATAGGATGTAAATTAGAAATAAATAAATAAATAAATAATAAATAATAATAAATAAATAAATAAATAAATAACAATCTTTTCTTTTTTTCCAATTTTTCCACAGTCTAAAATATTCTAAATATTTCTAAAATATTTTGTAGCTGTACCCTTTTAAAACCATTCTGAAAATCACCCCTTATGAACCCAGCTGTAACCAGCTTTTACATCCAATCGTTCACATATTTTTCATTTAATGCTGCAAGTTGGAGGCCAAAATAGGGCCTTTGTTAAACACTCATCTGCGTATCAACATAAAGGAATTCTTTAATTGAATTTGCCAAAAACATAATGATGTGTAACCCTTCAATTTGCTTTCAAACTCCTCTGTAGGTCCAAGTAACTTTATATCTATGAATTGACAGAGAATGATATACGCTACTCTTATCGCAGATAAAATACAAACACTTCGCTTCTGAAAAACCTTCCAATGTTTTTAAAGAAAAATAAATATTTGAAAACAAATTCTTTGAAATGATATCTGGTTACCTTTTTACTTTGACATAGAGGAATAATGATATATTTACTTTTTGTAACTTAATTTTTTTGTAAATCGTTTTTTGTTTGAAATCTTTATTTACTTAAAAATTAGGAAGAAGAAAAAATGTCAATCTAATAAATACGTGTCTAGAGATAAGGACTGTGTTGTAAGAAAAAACATCTCGTGTTTGTGTTTAGTTCCCTTGGTTTAGTGCGCAGTAATTTAATGTGTAATCCACGTGTTATTTTTTTAACTACATTAATAGCTGCACGTGAACTCCAGGGTGTAATCGCTTATTAAAAGAATACAACTTTTAGGTAAAAGGTATGGACGTGTCATGTTCTACTTTTGAATTTTGATGAAATAATGCCAATCAAAAGTAGCACAAGACAATTGTCAGGTGCAGAATTTCTTTTTGTAAAAATTCAAAATTCTGCACAGAACAAAAGTATTGAATAACATTTAAACTCATTCGTCACATCGAATTCAGTTTAAATTTCACTTTGTTTTGAAAGTTAATGATTAACGTGTTAAACTACAGGTATTTAATAATTAACTTGTAAATCTACAGGTACTTAATTTTTTTTCATATAAAGTGCATGTTCTCATTTCATTTGGGTCATGTTCTTGTCATTATTAGATATTTGGTTTGAACCCGGTGCTACCATATCTTTTATCATTTTCTGCCTACGGATATCGTTAATATAGCGGTAATTTTAACCAACACTTTATTCACTCGTCAGGTGACCCTCGCCAACAGTGCTAGCGTATCACTTTTCCTTGAAGATTTTACGACATACCTTTATTCTAATCATATTTTAGGATCAGACGTGTTGATTTTTATTTTTCGTCTAAAACAAACTACGTGTAAGCTAAACTTGAAGAGTTAGGAGACGTCTAGCTACTTATAATGTTGCCGAATAAGTCTAATTAGATGACTAGCTTGAATTTGCGTTTTCCGGACACAATAATTTAAGACATACTCGACACAATTTTGGCTTGATCAACGTGGAACACAAGTAATTACAGATTACAAAACTTTATTCTAAAAAAATGAATTTCATGGAGTATGGAGTATGTTGAAAAACTAAAACGACAGTAGCAGCATGAATCCATCTTTAGAACTTTGACAAGTAATTCTGAAAAATAATATACACCATTGTAGCAGATAAAATAATATATTTAATGAGATAATAATAATAATAATAATAATAATAATAATAATAATAATAACATCATCAACAACAACGATGATGATGATGATGATGACGATGATGATAAGGGTGGTGGTGGTGGTGCTGTTGCTGTTGCTGCTGCTGCTGCTGCAGCTGATGATGATGATGATGATGATGAATAATAATGAAGAAAAATGATTTGATTTTGACTATTTTTCTTTGTTTAATGTATCTTAATTTCTGGTTGTACCTGAATGAATAAATCGAAAAAATATAAGTAAAAAATAAATATAATATATCTTATAAATATAAGTTTTAATATAAACTGACGTCCTTTTCTTTATAAAACACAAAATAACAAACCATTTTGTAAACTGAAATGGTAAAATAATATCTTCTGACTCAGGTATTTAATTTTTATAAGCAAGGATAAAACAAAATTAGCTTAATTAATTACATATGTTTAATTATACAAACATCAACAGATCACAACTTTCATTTATGTTTGTAATATATTACATGTAATTATTTCTTATGTGTTTTTAATTATGTGTATCTTGGTTATATTTGGCTTTTACTTGTAGAGAATTTCACAACATCTGTGAAAGGTCAGGACATCTCGGTCCGAGAGCGTTAATATAATTGTATCTTAAATATCTATCTATAATCCTACACACATTACTAACGGCCCGAATCTGATAAAAACAGATTCGTTTCCTCAAGACGTAAAAAAGTAAATAGTTTATCTAAGATATAAGACAGAGATGCCACAAGTTTTATCAAAGGTTTTCATCTTGTACTCCCCACACGATGTACATCGTAAATGCCGAGTATGTATTAAAGCAGAAATATTTTCTACATTAATTAATGTTGGCAGGAAGATTAGTTACCATTTCATTTTATAATCAGTTAGGAATACACACTATGGTCTTAATACTGGAGGGATATATATTTAAATCGTGTTGAAGAGACAATGTTTTATAGGATAGTCATTTTTATATTGGATTATTATTATTATAATATCTGATTGTTCCGTCGGTCAATTATAAACCGATATCGTCATCAATCTGTGTAGATCATGGAATGAGCTATAGGTAAGTACTTTCTTACCTTAACCTTTTTACATGTCATTGTCTTCTTTGATCGGGGGCCTCGGTAACCTCTGTGGCTGAGTGGTCCAAAACGAGCGATTACGGATCACATTGCCGCTTCCCGTCTAGGAATCGAATCATACGTCCGCAGATAAAGGTGTGAGAAAGATTGTCAGTTCGCCTGCTGTAGATAGGTGGTCTTCTCCGGGGACTCCGGTTTCCTCCACTATCCCAGAACTAACCGGTACCTCGATATACGGTAAAGAATCTTGACTGAGAGGTAAAACACCATGATCCAACTCTTTTTTTGATCGGAAATAAATAATCTTAACAAGATAACTCAAATACATTATAAACGCTCAAAAAATTAATTCTTATAACGTTCTGATACCTCTTTCCTGTTTTCCAAGATTTTCTATATAATTTGGAGTTGAGATGAGTAATGGTGTTTAACGTCCCAGTCAAGAATATTTCACTTATATCCAGAAGTCGCCAGCTATAGGCGAAGGTGCATTAAATTTTGCCTGTGCGTTGCGCTGATGGCATTATACAGCAGGGTTCTTTATCGTGCCATGCCTGCCATGACACGGGACCTCGTTTATTTTAAGTTCCCATCCGAAAGAACCGTGACTTTCATTTCGTAATGCCGAGTGCCTGGCGAAAGAACAGTCACTACCCACTTTCAAGTCATGGGTCAGACCCGGCCGAGGTTCGAACCCACGACCTTCCACTTACGGAGAGAGCACTCTACCAACTGAGCTACCGCAGTGGCCTTCTATATAATTTTGTGACATGGTTCTATTGTAAAGGAGATGCTGGGAACTTGTTGTCTGAGTTTAGTATATCTTACTCTATTATACAATAGGTGCAAACTATGTTATTATTTACGTGAAATCAAAGGTTAAAACCTTACAACATTGCTTAAACACAAGGCTCAATTAGTATATGTTGTTATATGTAGTTTACGAACGTCTGAAGTCGGGGATTTTATACTGCGGGTTTTCTCGTAATGTGTGTGTGTGTGTGTTGTGTGTGTGTGTGTGTGTGTGTTTCTTTTTTTCACTTTTTTTCAATGGAGTTTTTCTTGCCCAGATGGGGTGGTGCCAAGAAGAGTTCAGATGGTGATCATCGTTCTAACGTGTAGAACTCGGTATTGTGTTGTTTCGTGAACTATAGATCAACCACCTACTAATTATGTTTTCAGATATGTCAGTCCTAATTACTTATGTCAGATAACGGAGGAGGGTCACCATTAATGTTACTATATATTATATGTACATATAACACATAGTATAGTAATCATTAGAACTAACAACATCCACATTTTAACCTATTTAAGATATCTATAAATTATATATCTTGGTGATTAATATTAAGATGGTTATTCAACCTTATTTTTCGCCTCTCTTAAAAAAATCATTTTAATAATCTCGTACAAATGGTATATATGTAGCCTCAATGTTCTGGTTACTGTAACAATAGCTAAACCTAGTTAAGTAATCGACACACTCTCGGTGACAAGATAGTTGCAATGATTGTCTTTACTAACATTTCATTCATTTAATGTGTTCACACTACAATAAGTAATAAATAAATAAATAAATAAATAAATAAATAAATAAATAAATAAATAAATTAATTAATTAATTAATTAAAAAAAAGAATCAATTCTTTATTACCTCGTCACACCTATCGGTAATATATATAAATATACACGAAAAACGTTGCATAAATTCCTTAACTGGATGAGAACAAACAGTGAAATATCTGAGATAAATAGCTGAAAGAAAGTGGGAGTATACAACGTTTTAAAAGGTGTTTACATTAAAATTTTACCTTATGTGTCAATTTTACAGACGATTTATTATAGTTATCTTAAACCGTGTAAAATGTTACGTCATTATGATTCCAAACTGTAATATATATAATAGCCTGCTGGTGTGAAATAAAATTAAACTTTCGCCAGAAAATAATCAGTCTTTCTTACATTTATACACCTCTTAATTTAAATCTGCAGGATTCCAGGTGAATTACGAAAACTTCTTTTTCTCTCAAACAAAAAAAAAAACTCACAGGTGTAAATTGAATTTTATATAACGTTAAGTAAGTCTTTTTATAACGATAGACAAGTAAATAAAAAGTTTTAAAATTCTAAAGTATGTGAAATTTTCTAGGTATACATGCTGATTCTGTGTCATTTGATATGACAGTTTTATCAAAATAACTTCTCCGAGTATGATTTTAAATCTTGACCCCTTTAAGAAATAAAAATCATTTCGATAAGAGAAACCGTAAGGCGACCGTGTGTAATAAGTTTGCGTGTTTGAAAAAAAAAACTCTTTGAAGGGGTAAAAAGGTTATAGGTTCGAATATGATACGGGGATATAAAGGCACGGGTCAGCGGAATGAAAACAGTTAATGGAAAATAATCTGGAGACGAAAAACTTAATCCACGTGACACTATTATATATTTTTATAAATTAAACGTTGACATTGTTAGCTGTTCATTTCATGAAATTTAACATTGAATTCACTTAACAATTGTTTGTGACATGGATTGTAACAATTTGATTTCGTTTAGTTGACCTCGCTTGTGTTTTTATTGGATAATTTATGGCATTTGTATTCTTTCTGTGTATTTGTTCTGGCATGAAGAGACAGACACATATCGCTCAAATTGTGCGTGGGACAAAATGCGTTGTCATAGATGAGTAAGCGGTATCCATACAGAGAAGCGAATTCAGGTATAGAAATTTTAATGATTACATTAATACTAAAAAATAAATATTTGACACATAAAAATAAAACTTTTTAAAAATGTATTTAAAAATACCTCTTAAATCACAATTTATCTTGTTTTAACATCTAAATCCAAATTTTATTCATTTTATTATATTATCTCTTTTTTAAGTTATTTTTTTAAATGTATTATTTATTTATTTATTTTCTTTTTGGATAAAATTGTTTAGACGTTTATGGAGTCAGGGAAACGAAAAAGTTGGATAATTTTTTTTAAATCCAAAATTTAGAACATTCTAAAATGGATGTGAATCTAACAGACATTTTAACATTTTGTTGAGAACGGAAAACAAAAAATGTCAGTGGCATTGGCTAAACGTTATCACACAAAATACAAATTCTAACTAACTGCACGTTATTTCGGCCTGGTAATATTGTCGAGTAAGCTGGTTTTTATTTATGTTCTACTTTCATGTTATGATGAACAGATGTTAAATAATCACGATAAGTTTATTGAATGACAAGCTAAATATACAGGAATTAAATATACGACAGAGATACACACGGAAAGTTTAAATTAATTACGTACATGTACACAAAAAACGGGGTTTAACGGTGCAAGTAGTCAATCATAAATGAAATTGATGAGAGAGAGAGAGAGAGAGAGAGAGAGAGAGAGAGAGAGGGGGGAGAGAGAGAGAGTGTGTGTCAAGTCGAATTTTATTCAAGTTTTTTTTTTTTTTTTTTTTTTTTTTTTTTTTTTTTTAAATTAAGAAAATACACATGTGCTACGAAAGTGGGCATTTGTTATAGATCTACGCCAGTATCACATGGCTTATGTCCATCTTCCCTTGTGGAGAATTGGGCCAGATATCTTTCTTTTCCAAAAATCTCTGTAGGCAGCTATTGTAGCAGCTTCATCCCATGTCTTAAGTCCAAGATCCGATCTTTCCCTTTCAACAGTCCTGCGCCAGGTCTCCCTCGACCGCCCTCTTCTTCTCTTTCCTTCTGCTGATGTCTATTGCAATCCTTGGATGTTCATCTGTCTTCTGTCTTAATATGTGTCCAATCCATTTTCACCTCCGATGTTTCACACGCTCGCTTATCTTTTTTGTTTGTGTTCTTTCTCTGATTTCCTCATTTGTAATTTTCACAGGCCAGTATATTTTAAGTATTCTTCTAAGACATTTGTGGTGGAAAGTGTCCAATAACTTTTCATCCTTGGTGGTCATTCTCCATGTTTCACAACCATATAATAATACCGATACTACAATCACCGGGACAAGTATATTCTGCTCTTGGTTTTCCTGCCATACTGACTGCTTTTCCATACCTTGCCTAGCTTGTTGAACGCAACTCTTGCCTTCTCTATTCTTGCTCTGATGTCACAGTCTGTCGCTCCTTTGCTGTTAACTATATCTCCAAGGTAAACAAACTGGTCAACTTCCTCGACTTCTTCATTTCCAATTTGAGCCTGCTTTCTCCATTCATATAACTACCCACATTCAATTTCAATGTCTTAGTTTAGTTGATTATTTTTAAGCCTGTTGTTTTCCCAAAATTGTTTACATTGTTCACCTTCTGTTGGATGTTGTTTAGATTGCTAGATATTAGAGCTAAATCGTCAGCAAATTCCAGATATTCAGTGTTTTTCATCATTTTCCATCTGATACCAGTATTACCTTTCTCTGTTGCTTTCCTCATTATCTAGTCAATGATTAGCAGGAAGAGAAACCCGGACATCACGCAGCCTTGTTTAGCTCTAGATAGTACTTCAAACCATTATGATGTTCCCGAGTCATCCAATACTGCACATTAATTGTAGTCAACATACAGAGTTCTCACCATTCTGATAAGCTTATCTGGTATGCCATAGCTTCTCATGATTGACCAAAGCATCTCTCTATCCACACTGTCAAAGGCCTTTTCATAATCAACAAAACAGATATACATGCCGGTGTTCCACTCTACTGCCTGTTCTATGATATTTTTCAAAATGAAGATTTGTCCTGTTGTACTTCTGCCAGTTCCTTCCTCAGTAATTTATTCACTCCATCTCTTATCCTTCTAATTATATATAACTTTACACATCACTTGGGCTGGTACTGGCAGTAAAGTAATCCCTCTCCAGTTACCGCATAAAGTCATATCCCCTTTCTTCGGTAGTTCCAGTATCACATAGCTCGTATTTTATTATTTTTTTGTTTAAAGTTGATGATAAAACTTCTTTTTGTACCCCCACCCGTTAAATTCTATTAAACTTTTTTGGGAAATAATATATTTTTTTACAGAAATATTCAAATTGGATTTATTTCGTAAATTTTAGGCAAGTAAAAGAAATTAAAATTTTGTGGAGGCTAAAAAGGAAGTCTTTACAAGTTGATATTGGCAGATTGTATTATTCCTGAAAACACGTTTTTATAGTTAAAAATAATTTCACACACACACACACACACACACACACACACACACACATATATATATATATATATATATATATATATATATATATATATATATATTAAACAAATGAATTTCTAACTGGTTACAGCACATACCCAAGGTATTTTAGACATACTTTTATGAAACAAAAAACCTCTTTTTATGTGCATTATTCGGAATACTTACCGATACCTATTGTATATACTATATATACTATATGTTACATATTTTCACGCCGTGATGGTATATTCATTTCTCATATTTTTTGGATTCTTGTAGACGTCTGTTGTTATATAATGTAATAGCTCGCTGTGTGTAAGTAAATGACGTACGTACACTAACTAAATTTATAAATTTAATAATTTTGAAGGAGAAAGGAATGTTCAATTCAGGGAAAAAATTCCAGTAATTCTAACAATCTGCTATGAAAAAGAACGTGAGTTTAATTAACGGAATTCGATAAAAACCTGTATGGAAGATTGTTTTGGTGGTCGTAATAGACAGGTTAATTTATTGATGTTAGTTCTACCTGTGCAGATGAAACTAAATACGAGATAATTTGTGGTTTTGCACGACCATTTATCAGTAGTTTATCGTGGATCATTAGCTTCCAGAACAAAATGGGTGGTCTTTGTTTACAACAAGCATTTAGACCAGGGTTAAATATCTTGATATAGATTATCTGAATGGACAAACTAGAGGTTGTAAAGGACAGTGTGGTCTTTATATAGAGGTAAGCTCCTATACATACAAATTTTACTGTGTAACTTTCTAAACGGAAATATACTATAGAAATACGATTTTATTATATCTGGATAATTTTTCATTGTAGATTTGGCAGAGTGAATGGACGAGAACTAACGTTTAAATCGTTTAATTATACCCCGGCATATATGACAGGAATGGATACCCGTAATTATAGTTCGTCTTTAAAAGATAATCACCTCACACTTGGCCTTCTCTCTCCGTGTATAGTCGGGACAGTGTCATCTACTTATTAAAGCCGAAAGGAATATCAATCGTCGCTTTATTCTATCAAATATTACGACTGTTTCACATGGTCAGATTTAAACATTCTTGGAGCCATCAGTTTGTAAAGACATATAAAATGAGGACGGAACACAAACGTTCTTTCAGTTGACCCCTGTGGAGGAGATAGAAATTAATGGAACATTACCGATGTTAGCCATGAGGATAATACGTATTCGACTTATTATATTATTGCTATATACGGTAAGTATTTAAATATATATATATATCCATTTAATATTTTAAATAAAAATCATCTTGTATTTTAAACCCATGTTTGGAATAAATAATAACTTTCATAAAAAGAATGTTTGCAAATTTTAAATATTTTAAAGACGTAGGATGATCTATTAAAATAACTAAAAGAAATATGTTTACAAACACACAAACATCTTAATATAATTCTAACAGTGAGTGAGTTAATATATATGGTTTGACGTACCAGTCGAGATTGGCTCACTTATATCGATATATCATCAGCTTTGGAAGACACTGCAGATACTTTAAACTATGCATAACACTTATTACAATGAGCATTGAGAAACGATTAACTCCAGCTTATCGCGTGTTGTGCAGTAAGTCCGTCTGGTGCGCCCCAGTTCAGAGTGTAGCATATTGAAAAGTAGATATGTTACTTGTATAATTAGATATTCAAATATTTAATGAAAATAGTTTTTCTGAATAAGTTTCAGTTACAGACACTGTTTATAAATACCACTGCAATAAACAAAACTGGTAACATACACATGATGAAAAGGCATCTTTAAGGATCCTTAAAGCCTCCTTAAAGCTGCCATAAATGTCCCTTTAAGGACCTTTAAGGGGGCTTTAAGGATCCTTAAATATGCCTTTAAGGAGTCTTTAAGGACTCCTTAAAGATCCTTAATGGAACTGAAATTTTAAGGATCTTTAAGGAAGCTTTAAGGATCTTTAAGGAAAAAAATTATATTTTTCCTTTTTTAAAAAACAACAATGAAATATTATTTTATCATTATCTTTTTTAAAATTTTATTTTAAAAAATCTATTGCATTTATTAATTTTGAAAAAATAAAGTGATAATAAATTAATTTTCTTTATATTATTTTTAATCTCAAGTTTTTAATTTTATTTCTTTATTTTATTTTTTATTTATTTATTACATTCTGTAGTCTAATTGGATTTTATTAATTAAATACAAATTACAAGAAATTTTATAACTAAAATTTTCATCTGTTATCCGCTCTCACTGGGAATCGAACCCTGGTCCCTCAAGTTAGGAGTCCATCACCTTACCTATGTAGCTATGGAAGAGATAATCCTGATATCGATAATTATAAAATATGTTTCTAACAATATGCAAATGAGATCACGTGACTGAAAGAAAGCAAGTGGGCATTTTTCATTTATTTGTGAAAATTTTTTATATTTCTTTTAAAATATCTCTTACAACAAAAGGATCAAATTAATTTTTTTATTTATATTTATAATTTCATATATAATTTTGCTACAGTCATCATTTTTATCTATATTTAGAATTTTAATTGCATTAGATAAAATATGTGTTGATAGGAATGCATTCCAAAATTTACCTGTAATATACTAGTCTATCTAACATCAATCAGCAAGATGGTGTTTGATGATCAAGTATTAATCACTTAATTAATTAATGTTGATGACATCTGTTCTTACTAATTCCTTTTACTTGAAAATTGTTATTATTATATGTAATAATTGTCCATAATGTCCAAAATAAATAAATAAATAAGTAAATAAATAAATAATATAAAATACCGTAAAATAAAATAAAATAAAATAAATAAATAAATAAATAAATAAATAAATAAATAAATAAATAAATATGGTCTTTCCGAGTCTATTTTTTAACCCCCCAAAAATTAACAGTAATTTTTTTCTGGAATCTGCAGTACACATAATATACTAATATCATTAAGAAATTCCCGGTGTGTGTGTGTGTGTGTGTGTGTGTGTGTGTGTGTGGAGGGATTACCTATTTTTCACCGTCAAGTTGCGAATTAAATACAGAAAGACATAATTGTCAGAAATTGAATAATTTTATATAGAAAGGGAGAGCTTTTTTTCTTAAATTCATTTACGGGCAAGTCAAGAATTCAATGTACGAGAGAGAGAGAGAGAGAGAGAGAGAGAGAGAGAGAGAGAGAGAGAACTGATTAAATTGAGGGAGAAACAGATAAGGGACATCAGCGGAAACTAAATATTTTAAAGAACGAGATATAAGGAACTGAATATGCTGAGAGAAAGAGAGAGGGAGGGGGTGGCGGATACTGAATATTTTAGAGAGGGAGAGAGAGAGCATCCACTTGTGTTTTAGAGACAGAGAGGGAGAATATCTACTTGTGTTTCAGAGAGAGACAGAGGGGGTCAGCAGAAACCGAATATGAGAGAGAGAGAGAGAGAGATCGGGAACTGAATACATTGAGGGAAAGAGAGATAGAGGAAGATCAGCGGAAACTGAATATTTTAGAGAGAGAGAGAGAGAGAGAGAGAGAGAGAGAGAGAGGTGCAAACTATATTAGAGAGACAGAACAAGATCGGGAAGTGAATAGAGAGAGAGAGAGAGAGAGAGAGAGAGAGAGAGGTTATCGCCGTTATTCCACTGCGCTCCATCGACTGCAGAAATTCACATCCAACTAGGTAAAGTTTGTCAGTTAATGGTTATCTTCTGTTACTGGTTTCTTACTTAAATATGTTCACTTGTAACTTGTTCATGTTTGAAAAGAATAACCTTTTCTCTAATGTTCTTATTTTACTTTACCAACACTTTTTCATTAGGAATCAAAATTATCGGAAATCCGATATCATCATGTGTCAGTAATGAGTTCCATATATGTCAATTCAAAGACACTAAAATGTGCTCTCTCTCTCTCTCTCTCTCTCTCTCTCTCTCTCTCTCTCTCTCTCATGCTTTATTTGCATATATGCATAACATTACCCCCCTAAAAATAATAAAATAAAATAAAATAAAATAAAATAAAATAAAATAAAATAAAATAAAATAAAATAAAATAAAATAAAATAAAATAAAATAAAATAAATAAAATAAAATAAAATAATAAAATAAAATAAAATAAAATAAAATGAAGTGAAGTGAAGTGAAGTGAAGTGAATAAAATAAAATAAAATAAAATAAAATAAAATAAAATAAAATAATCAAATAAAATAAAATAAAATAAAATAAAATAAATAATAAAATAAAATAAAATAAAATAAAATAAAATAAAATAAAATAAAATAAAATAAAATAAAATATAAGACATGCTTAGATTATTTTGCCATTACTTTTATTTCTTTAGTTAATGTATGTTTTAATATTTTAATATTAAAATTATCTTAAAATCACTTCCGAAAACACACCTTTATTTCCAACACCCAGAGTTCAGGGTTAGGTAAGCACTTTAACATGTTATTTGACTTTATAGTGATCTCCTACCTAGATAAGAAACTGCACATCAAAGTCAAAAGCCGCGCGTGAAATCACCTGGGATCGATAATCAAACAAGTATACAATTAACAAATACCGCTAATTACTTATGCTTACTGCCGATCTGATTAAAACACGGGTTGATAACCTGTACTGTGAAAACTGCACATTTTAATCTAATTCATTTATGAATTAAGAAACAAGTATTATTAGGAAACGACATACGGCTCCTCTACAAAAAAATTAATGTAGAAACTAGAATTCAAACAGGCGTTATCCATGTCCCCTATGTTGTATAAAATATAAAAATTCAAAATGTACTAAAAACAAATCATACTTTTTAATTGAATTAATGTTATAGCCATCGTTACATTAATAAATAAAAAAATCAAGTTTTTCATGATGAGACATCTTTAAGGATCCTTAAAGCCTCCTTAAAGATCCTTAAAATTTCAGTTCCATTAAGGATCTTTAAGGAGTCCTTAAAGATCCTTAAATATGTCCTTAAAGAGTCCTTTAAGGTCCCTTAAAGATCCTTAAAGATTTGATGGCTTTAAGGAGGCTTTAAGGCCCCTTTAAGGATCTTTAAGGACATATTTAAGGATCTTTAAGGATCCTTAAAGATCCTTAAAGGAGGGGGTTGGTCTTGTGATATAATAATAAAAATTTATAATAATAATAATGATGATGATGATGATGATGATGATGATAATAATAATAATTTTATACAGGCTATTTTTCGATATCGTCAAAAGTAAAACAAAGCTCGAAACATTCGAATATTTTGATGCTCCGAAGAAAAAAAGCAAAATACATGTATGTTGGATGTAAAACCTAACAATATTGCAACAAATCAACTCCATACACATCATCATACGGAAACATTGCAAGCCTGTCATGTGTTAATACAACTATTAGCTCATGACGGGTTTTGAAAAAAATAAAATAAAATTAGCACATGGCATATTCTTGTCTATTAGAAAACTGCAGTGTGTATTCCCATGTAAAATAAATTACACTAACAGTCAGTGACTGTGATAGGATGATTTCTAGCCACCTTTTGTTGAATTAAATATATATATTACTTAGATTTTTAGGTTAATTAACATATGTAAACGAACAAACGGAAGTGATTTGTGACCATTGTTCAAAGATATATTTAATACATCTGTGACAGAAATTGATCTATTAAAGTTTGTAATAACAACCTTGTCGGTCTGATTAAAAAGGTTCAATGTTTTTGGACAATCTAGTCAGAACTGATTGAACAAAGGCAGACAATTCATACCAGTTTTCCCCATTCTTTTGTCATGCTACTTTTGCATTTTATGAAATAACGCATTCAAAGTGGTGCTGCTTTTGAACCCATTATTTCATAAAGAATCAAGACGTGTCTTTTTTAATTAATTAATTAATGTTTTTTGTTATTTACGAAGTGTTCTTGGTTGATCGAGATGTATTTTTTCTTTAAGTCACTTTTAAAAATTTTTTCTTGATCGCGCAGAAGTGTCTTTTCGCCTGGCCCGCTGTGGTCGGTAAAACATAATTAACAAATCTCCTTCGTAAAGAGATTGTATTACATATGATGACTGTAGCTGATGTAATATTGTATCCGCCGGTCTGTATATAAGATATTTAATCTAAAGATTATCCATTCATTGTTCACAACTCTACAGGAAAGCACCGTGTTCATAGTCTGAACTACGATTAAAGACTTAACGACTACGTTTATCAAATGTTAGAAAGTGACTTCATAATATTTAAGAACATTTAAGAACATCTTTTCTTTTTGAAATTTTATTTCTTTACTTAAATATCTCTCACAACTGATCTCTCCGCTTCGATATATGTGAAATAACTATGACCGAGGCGTAAAACTCCATTATGTCACTTCACTAGTTCCATACAAGCAAATTTTTTGTAAACATCGTCGTGTCCTTTTTAAAATTTTTATTATTTATTTATTTTTTTTATAATATTTTAGCAAGATAGTTTGTTGGTATCGAACTAAGTAATATACAAAAAAAAAAAAAAAAAAAAAAAAAAAAAAGGTGACAGCGACAGCAGCAGCAACAATATAACAACATAAATACTACCACTACTACTTTTAATAATAATAATAATAATAATAATAATGATGATGATGATAATAATAATAAAACACTATCACGCCATCTCTGTCTGAGAAAGATCCGGCACTCATCAAGAGGTCACTAATAATTGATTGCTATTCAACAATGAACAAGTAAGTAGTTTTTAAGACTTAAAAAGGCAAAAATTAGATAATAAAATAAATAAATAAATAAATAAATAAATAAAAAACAAGAGATTTGTCTTATTTTAAACTATCAAAATTGTTGATAAATTCGCTAGTACTATTTTCATATCTATATCTATCAAACCGCAGCAAAAAAAAAACCTCTACAAACATTCCATCTTCCTAAGAACTGCAATTGAGTGGTGGAACCATCAAGAAGGCGATATAGTCAAAATCACAGACTCAAAACTGCGTTACACAACCGTTTGTAAAATAACTCATCCTTCGTTGCATAAAAGCTTAATGATAAAAGCTAGTTGTTAAAGAAAAGTTTGGCGAGTTAAGATGCTCATGTTTGGTTTTTCTATTAATGAAAGGATTCCGCTAGACTAAGTGATTGCCATGTTAAACTGTCACAAACAAATGCACGTAAAACCAGACAAAACACGTGAAGGTTTGTATATTTTGGTATTTAAAGCGTTTTATGTAGACCTAGAAAATTAAGGGGAAGCGTTTTTCCTAGGCAAGGCATGTATATATAGAGATATCTATTCACTTGTTAAATAAATGGAATAAGAATGAAATAGTGGTGCTTTAATTTCCCGATATTATGGATGTGTAAGCACTTTTTGACTGCAAATATTTAATGCTATATTGTGATATATCAGCGAGCACTTCTTCTTACTAGAACTGTTCAACAAATGGTTATACTAGCATCTTCAACTTCCAAACTTAGAAGCATTTATGAACCAACCTTCACGTTAGAATTGCCACGCCAACGATTTGTATTAAACTTGTGTAAAATGTAAACTGTGATGTATTATTTAAAAATCTGCATTTAAACGTCTGACCGACTAATTAGTATTAAAGTTTTATTTCCTAAAATTCTATTCCTTAACAAGAATTCCACTGATTTAAATGTCTCGTCTGGTTAGCTTCTGATCGAGTATAAAATACATTACTTTAACATAAACTTTCACATTTTGACACGCCGCTGCTGCCGCCGCCGACGACACCGGAAAAGTAACACCTAAGTCTCGCCTTATGGCGATTCCAGGCTCGACTAAAATACATAGTCATTTCTCAGCATTTTATATTAAACCTTAACCTACGAAAGTCAACATAGACATAACAGTAACATTTTAGACACAGTCCTTAAATTTTTGGTACTTGATTTTTAGTTTTTGTACAGTTTCATAAAACACACGTGTCTAGTTATAAAAAAGAAGAAAGTTTATATAAGTAGTATTCATCCTGTTATAAACATATTTATTTAAAGACACGCTTTATTTCGATAAGTACTTAAAACTCCAGTTAATATGTAGAATTGACATACAACTGTGTCAAAAAGTATATTAATCTTATAAAGTTTTATTTATATATGTTGTTCATTTCATATTTGAAATTTACAATGGCGGGTACCTACAAAATTGTAAAAACCTAAGAGGGGTCGTGATCATATTTATGATATAATGCTATATATAACAATATCAAAATGACACCTGACATCTGTTCAAAATCTAATTCAATGGTTGAACATGTAGTATATATTGAGCTTATATAAGAGGTGTGAAAATTTGAAAATTCAATTAAAATCGAAAATAAATTTGTAATAATAAAAAACAACAATTTTAATCTATTATCCAAATACAGCATTTTTAGAACACGTTTTGTATAAGACAAAATTACATTTGTACTTAAATTATCCTCATTCCGAATTAAAGGATCTTGGTGGCCAAGTGGTATAAAGCGAGAGCTTTAGAGTTACGGTGCATCACAACCACCAGCACCACCACCACAACCACCATCACCACCATCATCACCGGGTCAAGTAGATAGACTTTAGATTTTAACCTAGCCAGTATTGTACTCATAAAAGCATAACAAGAAAATAATAATTTTTTTTGACCCATATAGAAAAAATCCATGAAACCAGCTTTCAAAGAGATTCTTATCTTTACTCCGGATCCAGTGCAAGATAACATAGACGCTCTTTTCTTTCGAAGTGATGTAACAGAGGAAACAGATGTCAGTAGGTTGAATACCGCTTAAGGTATTTTTTGGTGTATAGCACGCCAATTTATGCAAAAATAAGCAAACCCTAGCTCAGCTATGTAAAGGATAGCTGGCCGCTATCCCATAAATACCAGACCGTAACTCACAATAGCTGCAGATATTGGGGGTTATAAATCGGCTATCTATAGGATAGCTGGCTGCTATCCCATACATAGCTTCTGTGATCCCATAGATACCAAAATAAAACGCATATATCTCTTGATATTTTGAGTTACAAAATAGTATTTTACTAAAAGCTGAGGTTTTAATGAATTAAAAACTTAAAACCCCATTTTGCATAAGGTGTTGCAAAAATGGTATTCAAGTTACTAATTCATTAAAACCTCAGCTTTCGATTTCAATGAAATATAATTCTGTAACTCAAAATATCAGGAGTTATTGGGGGGTTATTTTTCAGGTATCTATGGGATCGCATCAGCTATCTATGGGATTGCTGGGAGGAAACCCATAGATAGTTGATTTAACCCCTAATACCTACAGATATCGGGAGTTAAATTAGCAATCATATAGAAAGCAGCCAGGTATCCTAGGGTTTGCTGATTTTTGCATAAATTGGCGTGCCATGGTGGTGCAAAAACGGAATCAATCGCTTCCAATCTTCTTGTGACAAAGCGTTGACACTCATTTCATTGAAGGATTTGTATCAATTGACAAAATTTCTAAAGCATTGAGCATAAAACAATCACGTTTTTATGTCCATTTTAACTAAATATCGTTCTGTCTCATTATACTTGACATGATTTGATAATTCAATTCTCTTTTGTTTCAAGCATTTTAATTGGTCAGATCTTTTCTGTTATTTTTGCATGAAAGAATTGGCTCTGTTACCGGAACTACTTTTAATTTTTCTTGCGCATTGGTGATGTAATTTTCTTTACTTATTATTAATTTAAGTTTTAAAAGTTTTGATTACTATTTTTTATTATTCTATGAATTGAATTATAAGAAATGAAATTAATTTTTCTTTTTGTTATGAAAAAATGAAAGAATTTGACATTTTGCACACGTAACATAATTCGCTACGCGAAATGTACAAAATGCCCAATTCTTTCATTTTTCCATAACAAAGAGATAAATTAGTTTCATTCCTATAATGTTCACTACACATAGTATTTACCAAACACTAGTGTTGAAAATTGTTGTCAGATATGGGGCGGTTGATTAATTTTCAAATCTAACCTATTTTAAATATAAAATTTCGACTAATAATACTTTTTGATTAAACGGTAGATTATTATCAAACACAACCTTCACGCACATTTGTTTTATTAAACATTTTACCCATAGTCCGAAACTTATCAAATTTCACAAATTATGGTTTTAAGAAAAAAGAAAATCGTGTCAGTATTTATTTTATATAGGATATCGGTATGATTTATTTTAATGGCATAATCCGTGACTAGTCACTAAGTTGGGTATATTCTCTGAATATCATGTCATTAAATTGTGTTAAAGTATTCATTGAGAAAAAGTTGACCCTATAAAATAAAGCGATGACACGATAATCAGCTTGAAGATGTATAATCACGTACACGTATAACGGATAGAAGAAATCAGGATGAATGAAAACTGATGTTTGCATACAAATGAAGATCTTTTCCGTTCACTTTATGTGTAATAAAAATTATTGGTATATTTAATTTTTTTTTCTTTTTTTTTTTTGTTGGAAAAATTATTACAAAGGGGTTTTTTTTTCTTTCTTTTTTTAAATGTTCATGATAAAGTCCAGGATATTTGATCTGAACGTTTAATAAATATGACGGCCTAACTTGTTTTTTGTTTTTGTAACTTCAGCAAAGCTAAAATTTCTATTAAAAATAAATAAATAAATAAATAAATAAATAAATAAAAACAGAGACAAGTTAAGCCTCATCATAGAAATGGTCTATTCAAATATTCTGTGTTTTAAACTTTAAAAGTAGTCGTCAGATTTGATGTTATTTGAATTCAAATGCATCACTTCGTCATTGACTTGTGGGTTACACCTGTCATGTGCTGATTTTGAATGCATTATTTCAATAGAAATTCAAAGTCAGCACATAACTCACCTTACATACCATATATCAGGATGTCCTGTATATTTCGTGCTAGTTTTTATATACTTCTGGTCGCCTTAACCCACCTTTATGATCGAATTAAAATTCGTTTCAAAGATTAGATCGTAAAATCAAAAGTTTTACTATATAAGTTTAATATGTTCTTTTCCAATCTTTATAATTGTACAACATTTGAGGCTACAGATAGTGACCACCGGTAAGCATAATTAGTTATTAAATGGTTTCAATCTGTCAGCAATCAAGACTAAAGAGCCGTAAGATTAGTTTAGTAAACTTGTACGACATAAAAGGTTGTTTAGGATAGGAGTTTTATGTAGCTATTTATCCATTCAAAATGACATGTTTATCAACAAAAGTAAACGTTACTTTGGTCAATGTCCGAAGTCATCCGGTTTTTGATCAGGGTCTTAAAAGAGTTTCTTGTATGGATAATGGAATACACCTGTTGAAAATAAAATATTTATTATGTTTTATTCAGGCACTCTAGACTTACTGTCCATTCCATGGGCGTCTAATTTACTAAAATAAGATATATATTAGGGTATTTGTATTGGAAAGAAAACTTGTGTGTCGTTTCAAATTAAAGTACGAGCTTAATCGGTAAATAATTTGGCAACAAAATGATAAGTGAAAAAATCTCTAGATGTAAGCCATATAATGATAGATGAGGTGTATAGAGTTACACCTGTTTAAACTAAGCACAGTGGAATTTGAATTAAATTTCACTGCAAAATTTTCAAAGACGTAAAGGAATGAATTTAAATGATTAGTATTTCATTCTAGCTTTACTGGATAGACACAGACTGTTAAAAAATATTAATCTTTGTCAAAAAATAAAAGGAAAAAATCAAAATAAATAAATAAATAAATAAATAAATAATAAAATAAATAAATAAAATCAAAGTCAAAATATATAGAATAAAATCAATAAATAAATAAAATTATCAATAATAAAATAAAGTAGAAATAAATAGATCAATTAAAAGAAAAAAAATTAAATAAAAAAAATAAAAATAAAAGAATTAAATCAAATTAAACAAAATTCTATGAATAAATAAATAAATACATAAATACATAAATAAATAAAAATTGATTAAACGTAAATGTAAATGTAATGAAAAAAACACAGGAAGTTCTCCATTAACATATTAAGGTTCCGGTTACATTTAGTATAACCACCTTATACTATTACAATCTCAGTATATTACATGTTCCGGTTACATTTAGTATTACCACCTAATACTATTACAATATCAGTGTATTACATGTTCCGGTTACATTTAGTATTACCACCTAATACTATTACAATATCGGTATATTACATGTTCCGGTTACATTTAGTATTACCACCTAATACTATTACAATATCGGTATATTACATGTTCCAGTTACATTTAGTATAACCACCTTATACTATTACAATCTCAGTATATTACATGTTCCGGTTACATTTGGTATTACCACCTAATACTATTACAATATCGGTATATTACATGTTCCGGTTACATTTAGTATTACCACCTAATACTATTACAATATCAGTATATTACATGTTCCAGTTACATTTAGTATTACCACATAATACTTTTACAATATCGGTATATTACATGTTCCAGTTACATTTAGTATGACTACCTTACACTATTACAATATCGGTATATTACATGTTCCAGTTACATTTAGTATTATCACCTAATACTATTACAATATCGGTATATTACATGTTCCAGTTACATTTAGTATTACCACATAATACTATTACAATATCGGTATATTACATGTTCCAGTTACATTTAGTATTACTACCTTACACTATTACAATATCGGTATATTACATGTTCCGGTTACATTTAGTATTACCACCTAATACTATTACAATATCGGTATATTACATGTTCCAGTTACATTTAGTATTACCACCTAATACTATTACAATATCGGTATATTACATGTTCCAGTTACATTTAGTATTACCACCTAATACTATTACAATATCAGTGTATTACATGTTCCAGTTACATTTAGTATTACCACCTAATACTATTACAATATCAGTGTATTACATGTTCTGGTTACATTTAGTATAACCACCTAATACTATTACAATATCAGTGTATTACATGTTCCAGTTACATTTAGTATTACCACATAATACTATTACAATATCAGTGTATTACATGTTCTGGTTACATTTAGTATTACCACCTAATACTATTACAATATCAGTGTATTACATGTTCCAGTTACATTTAGTATTACCACCTAATACTATTACAGTATCGGTATATTACATGTTCCAGTTACATTTAGTATAACCATCTTATACTATTACAGTATCGGTATATTACATGTTCCAGTTACATTTAGTATTACCACATAATACTATTACAATATCAGTGTATAACATGTTCCAGTTACATTTAGTATTACCACCTAATACTATTACAATATCAGTATATTACATGTTCCAGTTACATTTAGTATAACCATCTTATACTATTACAGTATCAGTATATTACATGTTCCAGTTACATTTAGTATTACCACATAATACTATTACAATATCAGTGTATTACATGTTCCAGTTACATTTAGTTTTACCACCTAATACTATTACAATATCAGTGTATTACATGTTCCAGTTACATTTAGTATGACCATCTTATACTATTACAGTATCGGTATATTACATGTTCCGGTTACATTTAGTATTACCACCTAATACTATTACAATATCAGTGTATTACATGTTCTGGTTACATTTAGTATTACCACCTAATACTATTACAATATCAGTGTATTACATGTTCCAGTTACATTTAGTATAACCATCTTATAATATTACAGTATAGGTATATTACATGTTCCGGTTACATTTAGTATTACCACCTAATACTATTACAATATCAGTGTATTACATGTTCTGGTTACATTTAGTATTACCACCTAATACTATTACAATATCAGTATATTACATGTTCCAGTTACATTTAGTATTACCACATAATACTATTACAATATCGGTATATTACATGTTCCAGTTACATTTAGTATAACCATCTTATAATATTACAGTATCGGTATATTATGTGTTCCGGTTACAGTCAGTATAACTACCTTACACTATTACAATATCGGTATATTACATGTTCCGGTTACATTTAGTATTACCACCTAATACTATTACAATATCGGTATATTACATGTTCCGGTTACATTTAGTATTATCACCTAATACTATTACAATATCGGTATATTACATGTTCCAGTTACATTTAGTATTACCACATAATACTATTACAATATCGGTATATTACATGTTCCAGTTACATTTAGTATTACCACTTAATACTCTTACAATATCGGTATATTACATGTTCCAGTTACATTTAGTATTACCACCTAATACTATTACAATATCGGTATATTACATGTTCCGGTTACATTTAGTATTACCACCTAATACTATTACAATATCGGTATATTACATGTTCCAGTTACATTTAGTATTACCACCTAATACTATTACAATATCGGTATATTACATGTTCCGGTTACATTTAGTATTACCACCTAATACTATTACAATATCAGTATATTACATGTTCCAGTTACATTTAGTATTACCACCTAATACTATTACAATATCGGTATATTACATGTTCCGGTTACATTTAGTATTACCACCTAATACTATTACAATATCGGTATATTACATGTTCCGGTTACATTTAGTATTACCACTTAATACTATTACAGTATCGGTATATTACATGTTCCGGTTACATTTAGTATTACCACCTAATACTATTACAATATCGGTATATTACATGTTCCGGTTACATTTAGTATTACCACATAATACTATTACAATATCGGTATATTACATGTTCCAGTTACATTTAGTATTACCACTTAATACTATTACAGTATCGGTATATTATGTGTTCCGGTTACAGTTAGTATTACTACCTTACACTATTACAATATCGGTATATTACATGTTCCGGTTACATTTAGTATTACCACCTAATACTATTACAATATCGGTATATTACATGTTCCAGTTACATTTAGTATTACCACCTAATACTATTACAATATCGGTATATTACATGTTCCAGTTACATTTAGTATTACCACCTAATACTATTACAATATCGGTATATTACATGTTCCGGTTACATTTAGTATTACCACCTAATACTATTACAATATCGGTATATTACATGTTCCGGTTACATTTAGTATTACCACCTAATACTATTACAATATCAGTATATTACATGTTCCAGTTACATTTAGTATTACCACCTAATACTATTACAATATCGGTATATAACATGTTCCAGTTACATTTAGTATTACCACCTAATACTATTACAATATCAGTATATTACATGTTCCAGTTACATTTAGTATAACCACCTAATACTATTACAATATCGGTAGCTTACATGTTCTGGTTACATTTAGTATTACCACATAATACTATTACAATATCAGTGTATTACATGTTCTGGTTACATTTAGTATTACCACCTAATACTATTACAATATCGGTATATTACATGTTCCAGTTACATTTATTATTACCACTTAATACTATTACAGTATCGGTATATTATGTGTTCCGGTTACATTTAGTAATACCACTTAATACTATTACAGTATCGGTATATTATGTGTTCCGGTTACATTTAGTATAACCACCTAATACTATTACAGTATCGGTATATTACATCGGTATATTATGTGTTCCGGTTACATTTAGTATAACCACCTAATACTTTTACAATATCGGTATATTACATCTTTCGGTTACATTTAGTATTACCACTTAATACTATTACAGTATCGGTAAGTATTACCACCTAATACTATTACAGTATCGGTATATTACATGTTCCGGTTACATTTAGTATTACCACCTAATACTATTACAGTATCGGTAAGTATTACCACCTAATACTATTACAGTATCGGTATATTACATGTTCCGGTTACATTTAGTATTACCACCTAATACTATTACAGTATCGGTAAGTATTACCACCTAATACTATTACAGTATCGGTATATAACATGTTCCGGTTACATTAAGTATTACCACCTAATACTATTACAGTATCGGTATATTACATGTTCCAGTTACATTTAGTATTACCACCTAATACTATTACAATATCGGTATATAACATGTTCCAGTTACATTTATTATTACCACCTAATACTATTACAATATCGGTATATTACATCTTTCGGTTACTTTTAGTATTACCACCTAATACTATAACAATATCGGTATATAACATGTTCCGGTTACATTAAGTATTACCACCTAATACTATTACAGTATCGGTATATTACATGTTCCAGTTACATTTAGTATTACCACCTAATACTATTACAATATCGGTACATGTATATAACATGTTCCAGTTACATTTATTATTACCACCTAATACTATTACAATATCGGTATATTACATCTTTCGGTTACATTTAGTATTACCACCTAATACTATTACAATATCGGTATATAACATGTTCCTGTTACATTAAATATTACCACCTAATACTATTACAGTATCGGTATATTACATGTTCCAGTTACATTTAGTATTACCACCTAATACTATTACAATATCGGTATATAACATGTTCCAGTTACATTTATTATTACCACCTAATACTATTACAATATCGGTATATTACATGTTCCAGTTACATTTAGTATTACCACCGAATACTATTACAATATCTGTATATAACATGTTCCAGTTACATTTAGTATTACCACCTAATACTATTACAATATCGGTATATTACATGTTCCAGTTACATTTAGTATTACCACCTAATACTATTACAATATCGGTATATTACATGTTCCGGTTACATTTAGTATTACCACCTAATACTATTACAATATCAGTATATTACATGTTCCAGTTACATTTAGTATAACCACCTAATACTATTACAATATCGGTATATTACATGTTCCAGTTACATTTAGTATAACCACCTAATACTATTACAATATCGGTATATTACATGTTCCGGTTACATTTAGTATTACCACCTAATACTATTACAATATCAGTATATAACATGTTCCGGTTACATTTAGTATAACCACCTAATACTATTACAATATCAGTATATTACATGTTCCAGTTACATTTAGTATAACCACCTAATACTATTACAATATCAGTATATTACATGTTCCAGTTACATTTAGTATAACCACCTAATACTATTACAATATCAGTATATTACATGTTCCAGTTACATTTAGTATAACCACCTAATACTATTACAATATCAGTATATAACATGTTCCGGTTACATTTAGTATAACCACCTAATACTATTACAATATCGGTATATTACATGTTCCAGTTACATTTAGTATAACCACCTAATACTATTACAATATCGGTATATTACATGTTCCGGTTACATTTAGTATTACCACCTAATACTATTACAATATCAGTATATAACATGTTCCGGTTACATTTAGTATAACCACCTAATACTATTACAATATCAGTATATTACATGTTCCAGTTACATTTAGTATAACCACCTAATACTATTACAATATCAGTATATTACATGTTCCAGTTACATTTAGTATAACCACCTAATACTATTACAATATCAGTATATTACATGTTCCAGTTACATTTAGTTTAACCACCTAATACTATTACAATATCAGTATATAACATGTTCCGGTTACATTTAGTATAACCACCTAATACTATTACAATATCGGTATATTACATGTTCCAGTTACATTTAGTATAACCACCTAATACTATTACAATATCGGTATATTACATGTTCCAGTTACATTTAGTATAACCACCTAATACTATTACAATATCGTATTACTGTTCCGGTTACATTATACCCCTATACTTACATATCGTATACATGTTCCAGTTACATTTAGTATAACCACCTAATACTATTACAATATCGGTATATTACATGTTCCAGTTACATTTAGTATAACCACCTAATACTATTACAATATCGGTATATTACATGTTCCAGTTACATTTAGTATTACCACCTAATACTATTACACTATCGGTATATTACATGTTCCGGTTACATTTAGTATTACCACCTAATACTATTACAATATCGGTATATTTCATGTTCCAGTTACATTTAGTATTACCACCTAATACTATTACAATATCGGTATATTACATGTTCCAGTTACATTTAGTATTACCACCTAATACTATTACAATATCGGTATATAACATGTTCCGGTTACATTTAGTATTACCACCTAATACTATTACAATATCGGTATATTACATGTTCCGGTTACATTTAGTATTACCACCTTATACTATTACAATATCGGTATATTACATGTTCCAGTAACATTAAGTATTACCACCTAATACTATTACAATATCGGTATATTACATGTTCCAGTTACATTTAGTATTACCACTAATACTATTACAATATCGGTATATTACATGTTCCGGTTACATTTAGTATTACCACCTAATACTATTACAATATCGGTATATTACATGTTCCGGTTACATTAAGTATTACCACCTAATACTATTACAATATCGGTATATTACATGTTCCAGTTACATTTAGTATTACCACCTAATACTATTACAATATCGGTATATAACATGTTCCGGTTACATTTAGTATTACCACCTAATACTATTACAATATCGGTATATTACATGTTCCAGTTACATTTAGTATTACCACCTAATACTATTACAATATCGGTATATAACATGTTCCGGTTCAATTTAGTATTACCACCTAATACTATTACAATATCGGTATATTACATGTTCCGGTTACATTTAGTATTACCACCTCATACTATTACAATATCGGTATATTACATGTTCCGGTTACATTTAGTATTACCACCTAATACTATTACAATATCGGTATATTACATGTTCCGGTTACATTTAGTATTACCACCTAATAATATTACAATATCGGTATATTACATGTTCCAGTTACATTTAGTATTACCACCTAATACTATTACAATATCGGTATATAACATGTTCCGGTTACATTTAGTATTACCACCTAATACTATTACAATATCGGTATATTACATGTTCCAGTTACATTTAGTATTACCACCTAATACTATTACAATATCGGTATATAACATGTTCCAGTTACATTTTGTATTACCACCTAATACTATTACAATATCGGTATATTACATGTTCCAGTTACATTTAGTATTACCACCTAATACTATTACAATATCTGTATATAACATGTTCCGGTTACATTTAGTATTACCAGCTAATACTATTACAATATCGGTATATTACATGTTCCAGTTACATTTAGTATTACCACCTAATACTATTACAATATCGGTATATTACATGTTTTATCTGGTATATTAACCTCATCTTTTCTTAACTCAATGAATTTATACTGATACTGGCAAGTAAATGGTTATCAGTGGAACACAAGGATAACATGTATTTGATAATAATCAATGTTGCCAAGAGCAGGAGGTATTAGAAAACACAAGTGAAGTCAAATTCTAGTGTTTGTTGGGACATATAGACGTCCATTATAGCATGATATGATAGAGTTACAGCGGAGTGATTATAGTTATGAAACGCGGAAGTCACAATCATTAAATAAACTATAATTATCTCAGTCAAATTTATTTTAACCCAGTTAAACTCAATTTTACTGGTAAATAATTCACATGAACGGGACTATCTCTCTTTAACTTGAGAAATTGTTAGATGTTTTTTTTTAATTTCCGCCGTTTCGCGTCAGTTAACTTAAGGTATAACTTTTATTTTCTGTTAACTCCAATTAAATCAAGAAAGGTAGAATACTGTGTTCACGAAAGTTATTATTTCATGAAAGTCACAATGATGCAGTTTTAATCCATTAACCTTAGTTAAATTGAATTTTTCACCAATTAAAATTGAATTAGTTCATATCATGTCAGATAAACTTAGATATTCTGCAATTCTCATTAACTTAAGTTAATCTAAATTATCAGAGTTTAATTAACTTTATCTCAGTTAATTTCATTTAAACTAAGTGAAATAGAGATTATTCAATTATTGTTACTTTCGCGTTCCATATACACTACCGTTATACGTGTTTTGTATCATATCACTGTGGTTACAATACTGTTGTTCGAATATAATATCATTACTATTGTGGTTACAGTACTATAACTATCAGCTAAAATTTGTTATATTATAAATTTTTAAATAGTTTTAAATATTCCATTCAGAAAATTCAAAAATTTATAATAAACATACAGTTTTCTTTATTCAGATTTATAACAAATTTTGTTAACAACGTGTTTGTTCACGCTGTGTTTGTTCAGGCTGGGTTTGTTTAGGCCATGTTTGTTCAGGCTGTGTTTGTTCAGGCTATGTTTGTTCAAGCTGTGTTTGTTCAAGCCGTGTTTGTTCAGGTTGTGTTTGTTCAAGCTGTGTTTGTTCAAGCTGTGTTTGTTCAGGCTGGGTTTGTTAAGGCTGTGTTTGTTCAGGCTGGGTTTGTTCAGGCTGTGTTTGTTCAGGCCGGGCTTGTTCAGGCTGTGTTTGTTCAAGCTGTGTTTGTTCAGGCTGTGTTTGTTCAGGCTGTGTTTGTTCAAGCTGTGTTTGTTCAAGCTGTGTTTGTTCAGGCTGTGTTTGTTCAGGCTGTGTTTGTTCAGGCTGGGTTTGTTCAGGCTGTGTTTGTTCAGGCTGGGTTTGTTCAGGCTGTGTTTGTTCAAGCTATGTTTGTTCAAGCTGTGTTTGTTCAAGCTGTGTTTGTTCAGGCTGGGTTTGTTCATCTGTGTTTGTTCAAGCTGTGTTTGTTCAGGCTGTGTTTGTTCAGGCTGGGTTTGTTCAGGCTGTGTTTGTTCAGGCTGGGCTTGTTCAGGCTGTGTTTGTTCAAGCTGGGCTTGTTCAGGCTGTTTTTGTTCAAGCTGTGTTTGTTCAGGCTATGTTTGTTTAGGCTGAGTTTGTTCAGGCTCGGTTTGTTCAGGCTGTGTTTGTTGAGGCTGTGTTTGGTCAGACTGTGTTTGTTCAGGCTGAGTTTGATCAGGCTGTGTTTGTTCAGGCTGTGTTTGGTCAGACTGTTTTTATTCAAGCTGTGTTTGTTTAGGCTGGGTTTGTTCAGGCTATGTTTTTTCAGGCTGTCTTTGTTCAGACTGTTTTTATTCAAGCTGTGTTTGTTCAGGCTGTATTTGTTCAGGCTGGGTTTGTTCAGGCTGTGTTTGTTCAAGCTGTGTTTGTTCAGGCTATGTTTGTTCTGGCTGTTTTTATTCAAGCTGTGTTTGTTCAGGCTGGGTTTGTTCAGGCTGGGTTTAATCAGACTGTTTTTATTCAAGCTGTGTTTGTTCAGGCTGTGTTTGGTCAGACTGTTTTTATTAAAGCTGTGTTTGTTCAGGCTGTGTTTGTTCAGGCTGGGTTTGTTCAGGCTGTGTTTGGTCAGACTGTTTTTATTTAAGCTGTGTTTGTTCAGGCTGTGTTTGGTCAGACTGTTTTTATTCAAGCTGTGTTTGTTCAGGCTATGTTTTGTGGCTAAATGTTAACTTCTGTTATACGTTTATTCACCAACGTTTACAATCGCTTACTCTTATTATAACAACTTTAGATGAGAAATTCAACGTACCCTTTGATTTTCTACTTCAAGATACATGTAATTAATCTGGATACACTATGACCCCTAACGCTCTACTTCTAAAACTTATTATTTAAGTTAAGAATACTGTATTCTTGGATAACAGACTTCAATTTTTCAATATCTAGTGAAATTATCCCTCGTCAGTCATTTTGATTGATCCGTGTGTTCGGCAAAGAAGTCTTTTTATTGTTGTCACCAGTAATACATGAGTACAATTTAAAAGTGTGTGTAAAATTAGCTGAAATCTAATTTTGTGGAACAATCAAGAGGATTATAGTTACTTGCCTAAAGGTTTTTTAAAATTTGATTTTTAAATTAACTTTAAAACATTTCCACCCTTTTTGGAATTCGTATTTTGTTTATTTTAGAGCAAACAACGTAGATTAACTTATTTTGAAGTACGGTCAAAATTTTTGTGTTAAAAATTCAGATTTTTTGTAATGAAATGTGATTTTTAGCTCATCTGGATTTAGACAGCAAAGCATATGCCATTTAACATATTTAACGGGAATTTCCCTTAATATTGTGTTCGTTATTAGCAAAATATGCAAATAAGCTGTTATAAATATTTTATTTTTTGAAAATCTCCTCCTCCGTAATTACTTGGCCAAACGGATCCATATTTGGTTTGAAAGGTCCGTAGTCGGAGTAGTTTAATGTTTGAACAAATCAATTTCTTGTGGCATCCCAGTTGGCCACCATTGCTATGCTTAGAAACAAGTGTTAAATGGTCATTGCTGGTTTATTTATTAACCGATCAAGTTCAAATTTGATATACAAATAGTAAATAGATAGCCATTTAACACATGTAACAGGTTTTTCCATTACATTTATTTGTAACTCGTAATTAGCCAAAATGTCAAATAAGCTGCTATAAATAGTTGACTCTTTAAAAAACTTCTCCTTTGAAACTTCTTGGCCAAACAGAAACATATTTGGTGTGGAAGATCCCTAGGTGGAGTAATTTAAAGTTTGTACAAATCAGCTTCTTGTGGCTTCCAAGATTGTCACCATTATAATAAATAGCAATAAGTGCTCAATGGATATTACCGGTTTATTCATCCAAGATAGCCACCATTGCTATAAATAGGGAAAATTGCTAAATGACCATTACTGATTTATTTTTCAACTGATCAAGTTTAAATGCGATTTATAAAGAATAGAGAGATAGCCATGTAGCAGAATTTTCCCTCACATTTATAATCAGCTTGTAATTAGCGGAATATGCAAATAATCTTTTATCAATAGCTGATTCTTTGAAAATATTCTTCGAAACTACTGGGCCAAATGCAACCATTTGGTGTGCAAGGTCCCTAGGTGGAGTAGCTAAAGTTTATAAAAATCAGCTTTTTGTGGAATCCAAGATGGCCACCATTGCTATAAAATGAGGTGTAATTTTTCTGCCAGTTGAGCAATACAGACCCGATTGGGCCTACTGTTTAAGCTACATATATGTTTTATTGATGTATTTCTTTAAATCTGATTTAAACTAAAACATAATGAACCCGCAAATATGTAATCTGTACACAATGTCAAAATGTTTACAGAATATTATTATTCGAAAAAAGTAGAGCGCTGGATGTAACTGGTGCTTACCATTGGCGCAAAAATATAAACATTAAGGTGAAAAAATACATAAAGTATTTATATATTACAATAAATACACACATTTATAAAAGTTTGAGTAAAGCAGGATTACAAAATAAAATTGCTTACACAATATTAACGTGTAAGTTAGGGAGAGCATTTTGAGTAAATTTTCAATTATGATACAAGGATAATCTAGTTTAATCGTCTAGAGACTTTAACAAGAACAGAACAGAACGTCAAGCATTTTGAAACTTCTATTTTATTTAAATGTAAAACCATCTTTATCATAGATTTAAACATATATAAGAAATGATGGATAGTGTGAACAGAAAAACTGTGGCCTACTGGTACCGATAATCAATTCTTGTTTATTGCGAAATAAGTGTTATTCGAATTCCGGTCGCGCAGATTTTTATTTTTATAAACTCAACAATGCAAAAGTCAGAATACTTATTTATATTTAAATATGAAACTGCTGAGCATTTTCTTGATTTAAGACAAACCCGAGGAATTAATAACTAATCCTTTCATTAAATTAACCTTTTCATGTTGACAGCGTACATGTATGTATAACAATGACGGCGATGGTTGAATGCAGCCACAGTCTTTATGCTTCTTAATATATATATATATATATATATATATATATATATATATATATATATATATATATATATATATATATATATATATATATATATCCCAACTCAGATGAAAATCTTTGATTCCCATTGGTCAATTAGTAACCTAATATGGGATTGTATTAGGTCACTTTTGATTATCTCCCTTGATTAAGAAAATATATTCGGTCAGTAAAGATTACGTCCCCTGTTACCCGATCTGCAGCCATAATGGCGTCGTCGTAAACTCATGAAATGTTTCTGTTTTTGCAGTTGAAATAAAGTTTTGACATGAAGATCAAGATCTTCGGTGGGATAAATTCGATAGCGTCGCCAAATATGAATTTTAATGACTCAATATATTTCCGTATTAGGTCACTAAATCACTGTGTAACTAATTATATATATATATATATATATATATATATATATATATATATATATATATATATATAACACCATAAGGATATATATTATTTCTGGTGAATCGGAACTAATGTTGTTGACACCATGCTCTGGATTCAGCCGATTTTACTTTTGAAAGCGCCGATAAAAATAATACATGTTACCAATAAGATAGTGTGCTGCGAAAATTCGGATCAAACTTTCTTTTGGTTTTACTATCGGCAGGATTTAGCAACTAGAAACCTAAGTAAACATATTTGACAGGGCTAGTTACTGCAGAGATTCACGTATGTTATACATTGAACGATAACACAGTTTTTTTTTTAATTTTAATAAAAATTATTAGGGTCCCCATGAAGGTATAACCTTCTGCCAACTAATTCAGTTTAATAAAGAGTATTATAGTATAGCTAGGAGCAAATGCTTCATGGTGTGAAATCTCAACACGCTAGTGTCTTTAACCGCAACATCTAAGTTTCACTCAATCATAATTATAATGACGTTCTACATGACTTTTAAATCACGCATTTGAAATGTACGATTGTACTCTAAGGGAAAATAGTACGGAAGACTGCGCGATCTGTCAAATTAATTAAGTTGATTTATATGTTGTACTCAGCGGGGTTTGAGACTTCTAATCAAGGTCAAATATATCCTGGTACTTAATGGCAAGCCGGTGACGAAACTGTACTGTACCACCGACCGCGATAATGAATCAAGTTATCAAAGCTTCACAAATCGTTTACTAAAGTATAACCCAACCTGATAATTGTTACACCAGATGACAAGCCTTATATCTTCTAGACGATATCTCGGCAATTAGTGTTTGGATCTTTTACGCACGCACTAAGTAGACTGACATAAAAACGGGCATATTTTCTTTCTTCGTTACGTTTACTACTTTGAAAAACTATTGCTAGCTGAAATCTGATATTTCATCACTCTGGTTGCCTTCTATTAAGTACATCTGTACACCTTTGTCAGATGTTGGATTAAAATGTAATAAAAGTTATTTAGATAGATTATTGAAAGTGAAATTTATGGTGTAAGCAAAAAAAAGCTTACCATCTCTAGTTTACTTATTTATTTATTTATTTATGCTGAACAGCTTACCCATTTGTCCTATCCAGCTAACTTATTTTTGCATTTTTTTATTTCAATTTTATCTATTTTTGTTGCTCAACAATTCTGTTAGTTTTTGCTCTCCAATGTGAGTTCAGTACTTGAAAGTACTTGTATACTATAAATTCAACGTCTCAAATTAGAGTAGAATTCTAAACTAAAACGTCCCGGAATACAGCACGTCTTGTTCTTTGATGACCACCTACAATCAAAGCTTAAAGCTGCATTAAGTTTTCCAAAAAAATAAATAAGTAAATTAATAAATAAATAAAACGGTGCTAATCTAATCATTGATGTTCCTAATGAACACTGTTACGTTTGATTCAACGATAAAAGCTCGAATGAATACAGAAATAACAGTAATTACCCAGCGAGATGCAGCATTTGGAACATGGTTACGTCATCAAAACCTGGGTCATTTAAACACAACTTTCAAATCGGTGAAATACGATAAATTAAACACAGAAATTCTTTGAGTTTGTCATTTTGTACTTAGTAAGGGACACATAACACTATTTTAAATACATCTGGATATTAATTAAGGACGATTAATGCAATTTGTCATGTTTCACCTTTGATTCATGGTTTTTTTCGTACATTCGCTCGCATGCTCCAAGCTCATAAATAATCATTGTTTAACATTGACCAACCGGTCAGAAGATTCCGTTTATTTACAGCTGAAAGGAATGAAATTTTAGAAAAAAAATCTCACGGATCGTGGTTAGAGGATATCTATTTAAAAAATATATATATTTTTAGAGAAAAAAAAAAAAAAAAAAAAAAAAAAAAAAAAAAAAAAAAAAAAAATTCACAAAATTGAAAAACCTAATGCAGCTTTAAGCACAAGATATAACAGTACAAAGATGTTTAATACCCAATGTTTCGTATAATGTGAAAATCAGACTCACAAGCTGTTTTTATTTTTCAGACGTTACATACAACTAATGGGGATTACTGGTCTCTTTGGACTGAGTGGAGTGAATGCTCTAGAACCTGCGATGGTGGCGCCGCCTACCAGTTACGAAGGTGTATAAGAAATAGATGGGATCCTGGAGGAGGGTGTGATGGCAAGGGAATAAGATATAAAACTTGTAATTATAAGGTAATGAATTACGTACTTAAGGATAAATAATGTACCGTGTACAAAACAAGGAATGGTTTGATTCCGGAAAACTTATTTTAGTAAACTTTATTACATTATATAGTTGAGATATTCACGATCAAAAACTAGCAGTAAACTCGAGTTTCCAGTAAAGAGTATATACATCTTATGTCAAGAAGGGATTAAAATGTCAGTTCTTTGAGCGAAGTCATGTTTCCGCGGAATTCCTAAATATTCAAAAGGAACTGTAAGTTAATCAAACTTTTATGAACTTTTGTTGTATAATAACTGCCAGGTGTAATCTCTGGATATCATTTTGTCACTATATGAAGTGCTTGACCAAAGTATCAAGTTTCATTAATGTTGTCTGATAACGTGTTGGCCTTGTCTTACATTTCTCAATTCGTTATTTTGTTGTCTGTATTCTCAGTTAATCTAACTAGACACTTTGACATTCTGTCTTGATTGTGCTTTTAATCAAAAGCATATTTTGACATTTATTTATTAATTTTTATTATTCATACACAGGCATGCCCACCAGACTCATCCCGATTTCAGAGCTGAGCAATGTGCAGCACATAACAATGAGCGGTTTAACGGTAGATATCTTAAATGGATACCCTACCATGATTCAATTAGTCCGTGCTCCCTCTATTGTAAGGCTATCAGAACCAATATTAGACATCTGTTTGCTCCAAAAGTACTGGATGGTACCCGATGTAAATCTGGTGTACTTGATATGTGTGTTAATGGAAAATGCTGGGTTTGTATTGTTTCACTACTTAAAAAAAATAAACAAAAATAAATAAATAAATAAATGAATAAATAAATAAATAGATAGATAGATAGAAAAATTTAAGTGTTAATACATCCGAATGACTAAAGGATATATCACAGCTAGTGTATAGTAACCATCAACCATTTTAAGCGCACCTTGCTAAAATGATATCGTGCTCACTGTAAAAAAACTGTAAATACCATGTTCAAAATGACACATATTTTAATGTATATCTTTATATCATAATTCTAATGATTCTATATTTGGATTAAGTACCTTGTCACTTTATTTAATTCCCCACTCCAAAACTCATTAGAACATTCAGTTAAATAAAACAAAATATGAAGCTAATAAGATGAATTTTTCTTGGATAGTTTTGGAACGCAAATCCTCGATCGAATGAAATTTACATCAGTGTAAAAATATTCTTTTCCCTGTACACCTAACATGTATGTTGGTTATTTTACAGCCAGTTGGATGTGATAAAGTTCTTGGTTCTAGGCTGAAGATGGATTCTTGTGGAAAATGTGGTGGAACAAATACATGTCTAAGGAACAGACGAAAAAATAAATCTAATCGATTTAAGTGGATAAGTACTGGATTTGGACCCTGTTCTACGTCCTGTGGTGTAGGTAACACAAATTTTATTTCATTTATTATTATTATTATTATTATTTCCGTTATTATTTTGAAATTTAAAAAAAAATTATACACGAATTTTGTCTTTTGTTATTCCCAAATTAATCTAAGCTTCGGTTCCGATATAAATGGCGCTTACAATCCACCCCCTTGGTTTCAATTCAACTCGAGCAAACACTAACATGAGGAAGTTTGCCAGTTCACACATGCTCAAGACGGTTTGTTCAGAATCATATATATATATATATATATATATATATATATATATATATATATATATATATGTGTGTGTGTGTGTGTGTGTGTGTGTGTGTGCGTGTGCGTGTGTTCTCTTTTTACACATTGAGGACATGAAACATACGTTTTGTATCTGTATTGAAATCCTACTGAGAATGGCTTCAGCTACAAGAATACGAATACGGCAATTTACACAACGCATTAACTCACCTAGTCATTTTTTTCTATCACTCTTTCTGTCACTTACTAAAATGCGTAAAAATCAGTCTTCATGCCCATTTCATGGTGCTATAAAGTATATCTTCTGTTTGTAAAGTTACCTGATAAAGAAGTACTTGCAATCCCATATTTTCATTTCAGGACATCAGGATATTGTAATTGTGTGCAAAGATCTACGCACTGGAAGAACGGTATCAAATAGAAGATGTATGAAAACAGAGAGACCAGATCGGTACCGGCGTAAATGTATTGTCCGTAAATGTCGTCCGAGGTATGTATACCAAGCAATCAGATGTAAATGTATTGTCCGTAAATGTCGCCCGAGGTATGTAAACCTAGCAATCAGGTATAAATGTAAATGTATTGTCCGTAAATGTGGTCCGAGGTATGTATACCTAGCAATCAGGTATAAATGTAAATGTATTGTCCGTAAATGTCGCCCGAGGTATGTGAACCTAGCAATCAGGTATAAATAATAAATGTATTGTCCGTAAATGTTGCCCGAGGTATGTATCCTAGCAATCGGGTATAAATGTAAATGTATTTTCCGTAAATGTCGCCCGAAGTTTGTATCCTAGCAATCAGGCAAATAACCAGATCCGTATAGGCGTAATTTGAATGTCGCTCAAGGTACTTGCATGTAAACCCAAGAATCAGGTATAGATGAAAATGTAAAGCAATAACTGTTAGATTTTGAATACAGAGAGATCATATCGGTGTATAGGTAAATCTATCGTTCATTAATGTCTATCAAGAATTATTTACTAAAAAACAGATATGTAAATGTATTTTTTGTAAATGTATAACTCAAGTTCAGATTTTGAAAAAAAAAACTCTATGCATGCATTGGACTGTCTCTTTTTTACATAGAAACCTTCCGACAGGAAAGTCCATATCGGTTTCTTAAACAGTTTTAAGAAATCGTTACACCTAAAAAGTTGCTAAATGCAGCTATTTTAACATATGTTGTAACCTGACAGGACGTTTTTGTAATTTTTTTCAGTTGGTTTGTTGGACCATGGAATGAGTGTACTCAAACATGTGGTGGAGGTTATGCTTGGAGAATAGTTCGGTGTATAGAGTCTTTTATAGACGGAACTAAAAATGCAGTCAATGACAGTCAGTGCAGCGAGTTTAAACCTTCAGAAAGAAAAACTTGTGGTAATGAAATATGTCCAAGATGGTATGCTGGACAGTGGTCACCAGTAAGTACACATGATATAATTATGATTAGTTAAGTGCATCACAAAAAAATGCGAGTATAACATATTAAGACGGTTTGTTCCATACACTGCTTGATAAAGTTCGGTCTTCATTTTGTATATTAGGACCCATGGCAATGCAAGTACTTTGGTAATGTCATGAGATTTAAAAATGTTTAAATACCGGTAACTTGTCAGAGCTTGAATTTAAATAATCAGTGCTTAGGATATTTGAATGTATTAAACGTATTTTGACATTTCTTACTGTTTTGGTGTGAAATGTTCTTGGTGGCTCGGATTATTAAAAAAAACTATATTACTTATTATCAGCATGGTAGTAGATAAATAATATTCTTTTTTGTTTGTTTAGTTGTTTTTTGTTAGAACCTTTATGATGAATTAGTTAAAGTAGAATTTTTGCTCTTTATTAAAAGTTTTTACTACGTACTCATTGGTATGCATGCGGCAAGCTCACCTCCGACAACTGGTGACAAGGGAGATAATCTCGATTTTAATGCAATATCCCGTTCGACGATTAAATGTAATATCCTATTCCACGATTTAATCTAACGTTTGTAATCTGTTTGGTTGTTTGCTGTTGTTTTTTAATCTATATCTCTGATTTTTAGGCCACTGCGGTAGCTCAGTTGGTAGAGTGCTCGCTCCGTAAGTGAAAGGTCGTGGGTTCGAACCCCGGTCGGGTCTGACCAAAAGCTTGAAAGTGGGAAGTGACTGTTCTTTCACCAAGCACTAGGCATAACGAAATGAAAGTCACGGTTCTTTCGGATGGGAACTTAAAATAAACAAGGCCCCGTGTCACGGAAGGCATGGTCTTATTTATAATGCCATCAGCACAACGCACAGGCAAAATTTCTGCACTTTCGCCTACAGCTGGCGACGTCTGGATATAAGTGAAATATTCTTGACTGGGACTGTTAAACACCATTACTCAACTCTCAACTCTGATTTTGTACAATAAAATACGATTTCGGTGTAAAGATCCTTATGCATTTATCAATGAAGTGTTACATGTACATCAGGCCAATAAAATCAAGATCTTGATGTCAATATTTTTTATATATTTCTGGAAAGGGTTACACATAGATCAGGCCAATCAAATCATTATTTTTATGTAAAGATCTTTAATATATTTCAGTGCAGTGTTACATGTGGAACAGGTCATCAACAGAGAGATGTCATATGTCGCAATATAGGAAATGCAGAATGTAATGAAACATATAAACCAAAATTGTACAAAAACTGTACAATTATACCATGTGACATGCAAGCAGGTTTGTATTTGTATTCTCATTCTTTATACCTTTCTCTGCGATTTTACTGACTAGTACGTATATATTTGCTTATCATCATGTACATGTACTATACAGCTTCTTGTTATTTGTAATAGATTATTTTCCATTGCAACTCTGAATAATTATGTTGAGGTAATTATAATCATAGGCAATGTTTCTTGTAGATTCTGGAACGTTTTCCTGGTTTATTTTATAATGTTTTGAAATAATAATGAACATTTAACAAAAGTTCCAACACCAAATGAAGGAGAGTTAAGTAGAATTATTTGGTTTTAAGGCTAAGTCAATTTTTTTCTCTCTCATAAGAGACTGTTACCTTTGATATAGTTTAGAGAACCGGTATGCCCTTGAAAAAAAATCAATCGGCCTGAAGCAAGCAAACCAACAAATTCTTTGACACTACGATCTGCTATCGACTACTTTGACAATGCGATCTGCTAGCGACTACTTTGACAATACGATCTGCTAGCGATTACTTTGACACTACGATCTGCTAGCGACTACTTTGACACTACGATCTGCTAGCAACTACTTGGACAATACGATCTGCTAGCGACTACTTTGACACTACGATCTGCTAGCGACTACTTTGACACTACAATTTGCTAGCGACTACTTTGACACTACGATCAGCTAGCGACTACTTTGACACTACGATCTGCTAGCGACTACTTTGACACTACGATCTGCTAGCGACTACTTTGACACTACGATCTGCTAGCGACTACTTTGACACAACGATCTGCTAGCGACTACTTTGACACTACGATCAGCTAGCGACTACTTTGACACCACGATCTGCTAGCGACTACTTTGACAATACGATCTGCTAGCAACTACTTTGACAATACGATCTGCTAGCGACTACTTTGACAATACGATCTGCTAGCGACTACTTTGACACTGCGATCTGCTAGCGACTACTTTGACAATACGATCTGCTAGCGACTACTTTGACACTACGATCTGCTAGCGACTACTTTGACACTACGATCTGCTAGCGACTACTTTGTCACTACGATCTGCTATCGACTACTTTGACAATGCGATCTGCTAGCGACTACTTTGACAATACGATCTGCTAGCGATTACTTTGACACTACGATCTGCTAGCGACTACTTTGACACTACGATCTTCTAGCAACTACTTGGACAATACGATCTGCTAGCGACTACTTTGACACTACGATCAGCTAGCGACTACTTTGACACTACAATTTGCTAGCGACTACTTTGACACTACGATCAGCTAGCGACTACTTTGACACTACGATCTGCTAGCGACTACTTTGACACTACGATCTGCTAGCGACTACTTTGACACTACGATCTGCTAGCGACTACTTTGACACAACGATCTGCTAGCGACTACTTTGACACTACGATCAGCTAGCGACTACTTTGACACCACGATCTGCTAGCGACTACTTTGACAATACGATCTGCTAGCAACTACTTTGACAATACGATCTGCTAGCGACTACTTTGACAATACGATCTGCTAGCGACTACTTTGACACTGCGATCTGCTAGCGACTTCTTTGACAATACGATCTGCTAGCGACTACTTTGACACTACGATCTGCTAGCGACTACTTTGACAATACGATCTGCTAGCGACTACTTTGACACTACGATCTGCTAGCGACTACTTTGACACTTCGATCTGATAGCGACTACTTTGACACTACGATCTGCTAGCGACTACTTTGACACTACGATCTGCTAGCGACTACTAATACCCTGGTCTTTGAATGGTGACTAACGTGAATATGGATCACAAGTTACTAGAAAGAATCCGATGATTTTCACAAGATAAACCTTATTACAATGGATGGTTGTCGGTTCTTTGCACGCCTTTGTAGCATGCTCTATGTGCATTTTAGAACTTTTAAAAGCATAAATAGTAAAATTCGTTTGAGATCTTGTGTAAATATCAAACCTTTATTAGATGTTTTGCTGAATATAAGTGTGTTTGCTTCTGTAGGTTCAAAGGGTAAAATGCTAATTGCAAAGTTGTTAAGGAAAATGTGTTTCTTTAAACATAACATAGCTTACATGCGTTATACTAGTATATGTGATACATACCGTACCGTATAACTAGTATATGTGATACATACCGTGCCGTATAACTAGTATACTAGTATATATGTGATACATGTTGTATCGTATAACTAGTATATGGGATACATACCGTACCGTATAACTAGTATATGTGATACATACCGTACCGTATAACTAGTATACTAGTATATATGTGATACATGTTGTACCGTATAACTAGTATATGTGATACATACCGTGCCGTATAACTAGTATACTAGTATATATGTGATACATGTTGTACCGTATAACTAGTATATTTGATACATATTGTACCGTATAACAAGTATATGTGATACATACCGTACCGTATAACTAGTATACTAGTATATATGTGATACATGTGGTACCGTATAATTAGTATATGTGATACATGTTGTACCGTATAACTAGTATATGTAATACATACCGTACCGTATAACTAGTATATGTGATACATACCGTACCGTTTAACTAGTATATGTGATACATACCGTACCGTTTAACTAGTATATGTGATACATACCGTACCGTATAATGGATTTTATGTCAATTCAAAGTGCATTTAAAGAGGAATATAAAGTCTAATTTAGATGTCATGCAGAGATATTTCTGATAATACAGATAAATATTATTTTTATAATAATTATATTGTAGATAGACTATTCTCCTGCATTTTGTAATATGCATAATATCATTTTGTAATTTGCATAATTTTGTAATTTGCATAATATCATTTTGTAGTTTGCATAAAATCATTTTGTAACTTGCATAATGTCATTTTGTAACTTGCATATTATCATTTAATGACTTGCAAAAGTTGAAAAGTTTTAGTTTGTTTATTAAGTCTCTAACACTATTAATTCTTTAATATTTTATGAAGCATTTTCTTTTTATAATTCATGTGTCTTAATTAACTAATTCTTTTTGTGTATTTGAGTTTCCCTTGCTTTTTTCACGCATTCTACTAAAATTTTAATACTGCTTCTATTTTTCAAGATGGCCGATACAGTGAATATGATACGAAAGGTTAGTACATGATTTAATCTCTGCATTTTTACAATATCAACTTGTTGACCCCGTTTATCATCATTTATTCATATATATATATATATATATATATATATATATATATATCGCATATGTGATAGATTTATCTAATTGAATTGGTGGTAAGATATTTTTACCATATCGCACCCCGCGTGCGCACGTGAAGCCTATCTCAGTTGAACGGGACTACGTTTTTCAATTGGCAACGATGATAATTTAGTGCGAAAAAACTATATGAAAATGGTAATAAAGATTTTTTTTATGAATTATATTATTTTTTAAAGGGTGTATATATAAAGAGAAAAATCGCCGTTTTGTTTTGTTTCGTAGGCTCATACTCTGTTGTGAGTGAATCGTTATTTGTTATTGTTGCACGTCTTGTATTCATTCGCTAGCAGAATCTTGCATTGTAATAGTAGGGATTCCGGTATTTTTTCGTAAATTATATGCGAGAAAAAAAATCAATTTACTCGACTGAGGTCGAGATGGAGACATTCCGACCTTGTGGTAAGATTTTTTTTCATCTCAAACTCCACACAGCCTCGATTGAGATGAAAAATCTGACCACTCGATAGGAATTTCCCCAACTCGACCTCAGATTCGTAAAAGATCTATATATGATACCAAATACGAGCAACTAGCGTTTGAGATGTCAAAAACATATATAAAACAAAATGCTAAAACATTGTTAATGTGAATAAATGAAAAAGGTAACTTGTGAACCTTGTTCTAACTTATGGTCAAATCTTTAACATGTTCCTTCTATTTGAAAACCGACAGAAAAGAAAGAAATGACGGCATAACGCAGTCTAAAACTTATTTCAGTTAAACACATGAAGGAAGTGACACCAGGCGCTCCGGAAGGGAAAACACTCCCTGCCTAAAATCTACACTTGTCACATACAAAATCAAATTTGAGAATAAAAAAAACAAGGAACTATGGGACATGATATGAGTTTCATCATGAATAAATTTTAAACATTCAACATTTACAAAAATAAAAAAATATATATAAAACAGATAAATAAATAAATAGAACAATAAATAAATAAATAGATAAATAAATAAATAAATAATAATAATAATAATAATAATAACAATAATAACTAGAGATTGTAACTGGGATACCAGTTACGTATGATTCCCCACCATCCATAATCTATATATTGTCTAAAATATACACCTGCTGATGGACTGATCTCGAGATGGATTGATAGTATCCATTACTAGTAATCGAAAGCTGACTAAGAGAAAGGGCGGAAGACAAGTAAATTTAAAGTTAACATCGAATTGTACAATTATAATTCGAGCAGTATTCATTTTAATATATATTTTCATTCTCTCATACCCCATTGTTGCAACAATGTTTTTTGTTAAAAGAAACCAATTGATCACGGGAGTCCGAATCTGCATGTATAAATCTATTTATAATTCGAAATGTATGTAAATTATACAAGTTTAATAGATCAGAATCATGCGTTCTGTCTTCTGACAAAGGTCCTATCCATTAAATTGGCAATTCTATTAGCTGGTGTATTTTGATTGGACAGGTATTCAACTTTGATTGATAGCAAATCTATTTCACGAACTGTGAGGTGTTTAACCAACAAATTTGATTGACATGTGTCATGACTGTGAAGTAGCCATAACCTACATATTAATGGATAATTGACAAAGAGATTAAAGCAATTATCCATATCAAAACATGTAATATACTATTGAATTTGTTTACAATTCTTTGAATAGGAATTTAATCCTGTAAACTTGCCTTAAGAAATGAAATCAAGTATGCCATAAGATAGTGTTTCTTGACTGAGGGTGGGTGTTAAGAATTCTGGCTTCCCACCCCTACCCTCTCTTGAAAATGATTTCCTGGAGGTTTTTATCACTCGTTTCAAAAGTCCATAATGAACAAGAAAATATACAGATGAGTGGAAAGGATTTTAACTATTTAAAAGCTATACATGTACATAGCACCACCCACAGTGGGAAATGACCTTAGGTGCCCTTTATTAATATCACTCTATTCAACTTTTCATAAGGAACCAGAAAATACATAAATTAGGGGTGGGGATTTCAATAGTTTAAAATTAACTTAGCACCACCCAGCCCTACCCTTCAGTGGGAAAGGACCCTAGGTGTCTTTGATTAGTGTCATTCTTTTCATTTTATCATTAGGAACCAGAAAATGTATACTTTAGGGATGGGGATCTCATTAGTTTATGAGTTATGACAAAGCCCTATATATGATTTTATAGTGTTGAAGGAAAGATTGGTGATTTTTGTTTTAAGACCCCATCTTCCTGTCCCTCACCCAATAAATACCCATGGATGTAAAACTTTAATGGTGCAGGAACCTATCCTAAAAGTTTGAACGAGATTGAATGATACGTTTAACTTGTTTGGCAGTGCTGATAAAAATTTGATATATTTTTAACAATTTAATACATAGTAACTGAGAATTTATTAAGAACAAATTATGTATGTGAGAAAGAGGTTAGTCACTTAATTAACATGTAGTTCATTAACATTCAATCATTTTTGTTTAGTGCTTAACTGTATACATTAATTCAGATTACCCATTTTTATCGGGCGCTCATATATCTGAGAAACTGAATAAGAAAGAAGAAGATTCTGTAAGAGTTATCTATCTTTGTACGTATTGGACAGAAAGATGTTTGGAATTAAATTACGCAATTTACACGCACCGACCGCTGAGCCGTCGAGATAGAAAAAAAATTGATCATTTATCCATATCTACCAAGATAGCAGATTGTTGGTACCAAATTTAATCGAAACCCATCATACCGTTTCCGAGTTCTGCACCGGACAATTTTAAGGAAGAAAAAAAATTATAATAATAATAATAATAATAATAATAATAATAATAATAATAATAATAAGAAGAAGAAGAAGAAACAGAACGAAAACAATATGATTCCCCACCTTTGGGTGGGGAATCATAATAATAAAATCCAGAATGTTTATAAACTAACATATAAACGAGCGTGGGGAAGTGAAGACAGACTAGGAAACTGATGTTAGTAAATAAGAGAACGCTTTGTTTAATGACCATACAGGTACTTTAGTAGCAATAAACAAAAAATTGAAAAATGCATAAAATAAATCATTTTCTTAATGACTAAAGAAATGTATGTTATATTTAGTGTGCTGAAAGGCATGCATGTTGTATTGCATATTTTCGTGATGACGTAATTGCATTGTTTTTAGTGATGGGAGGCTAATTAAGTCAGTGTGTTTCCAGTTTTAAAACCACTGGCGCTTGCACTTGCATGTCAGTAATTTTAAAAAATTTCGATTAGCTGTGCACATATTGTTAGTTTGTTTGTTTTAAGAGTTTGGTAAGGTTAACTTTATTTCACATTTATCGGGGTGCTCTGTTTACATGTATATACATTTGTGATAACCGGAAAAGCCACCTTCGAAATGGACTGAGAGAGTTTTAAATAATTAAAGTTACTAATTTAAACCTAACCTTGAAAAGTACAACAATCTATATGCCATTTTGTATGTTTCTTCTTCATTTTCTTCCAGTGTCGGTAATTTTATAATCATACATCCCACTATAAATTGCCATTTTTTGTTTTGTTTGGTTGTTTCTATTAATAACTTGCATTGCGTCTATTATTAGTTCCATTGCCTGTTGTCAAGTATTTTTTCAGTTACAAATATCTTTCTTCCAAAAAGTTAGACAATATTCCGAAGTAAAAACCTTTTTATTTGTTTTTCTATTGAAATAGCAGACGTGCAGGAAGTGATGGTTGTAAACCCAGATGAAGAAAAGTCTTCAGTATCAGATGTATTGTATGATGAGAATGTACAAGAGGAGAATTTACAAACGCCGAGGTAAAATGAAAAAGTATACAGCATCTGAAACCAATCTGTTCAACTAAATAATAAAAATGTCTTCAGCACTTGACAAACACCACTACAACTATAGCCAAAACCACCACGACCACCATTATAACAACCCACCTCCACCTCCACCACCTACACTGTTTTAACCACCCACCTCCCCTCCACCACCAACACTACTATTATAACCACCAATCTCAACCACCACCACTAATAAAACCACTGACCACCATCAACACTGTTATAACCACCCACCAACACCACTGTTAAAACCACAACCTTCACCACAACCTCTGTTATAACCATCCACCTCCACCACCACAACCACCATCACTACTGTTATGACCACCGACCTCCACCACCACCACTACCACCACCAATAAAGTTATAACAACCAGCCTCCACAACCACTACTTTTAAACCAACAAACTCCACCATCATCCCCTGTAATAACCACCCACCTCCACCACCACCACCACCACCACTTCTGTTATAACCACCAGCTCCACCAACACCACAACCACCACTGTTAAAACCATAACCTTCACCACAACCACCACCACCACCGCTTAAACCACCAGCTCCACCAACACCACAACCACCACTGTTAAAACCACAACCTTTACCGCAACCACCACCACCGTTCTAGCCACCCACCTCTACCTCCATTACCACCATCCCCACCGCCACCGCTATAACCACCCAGTTTCTTCACCACCACCACCAACAACAACAACAAAGTTCGATTCCTACTCTGACAAATCCTAGTGTGAAAAAGTTTATCAGGCACTACGATTTCCTTGACCATCCCGTCTGATATTATTGAAAAGTCTTGACTATGACAATAACAGCGTTACTACATTCCATTCTCTGTGTTAAGCTTGGTAGAAGAACTAATGTCAAGCAGTGACACGAGTGTAGCTATGTTAAAGATTTTGGTAAATCACAATTAAACCAAATGTAGAACTTTTGATAGAATGATTTACTCCAATGTATTTTACATGTTCTTTCGTATAGGTACGTAGTTAGTCAGTGGGGACAGTGTAGCACCACATGTGGAGTCGGTATAAAAAGACGTTATGTACGGTGTAAAGTATATCTTCCATTCCTTGGAGCTTTGGCGGATCTTCCAGACGAAGATTGCAAAGGTAAACGATGTTTATATTAGTAGTCTAATCCGTCAAACATTTTTTTCGCAAACAAGAAATTTAGATACATGTATTTTGAAGTATGAAAATTTTAAGATATCCTATTGTAAATGTTTAACTGATCTGCATTGAACACTAGTCTCCGATTTCTTATTTTTGTTATTTTAATTCTTTACTGATAATTACTTATAGTTTTGCACCTAGCTATTTGGGACATACATGTAGTATTTAAAGCTACATTAAGTTTTCCAAAGAAAAAAATAAAACGGTGCTAATCTAATAAATGATGTTCCTAATGAACAATGTTACATTTGGTTCATCGATAAAAGCTGGAATAAATACAGAAATTACAGTATTTACCCAGCGAAATGCAGCATTTGGGATCTAATATTAGAACATGGTTACGTCATCAAAACCCGGGTCATTTAAACACAACTTTCAAAATGTTGAAATACGATAAATTAAACACAGAACTTCGTTGAATTTGTCATTTGTGACTTAGTAAGGGAAAAATAACACCATTTCAAATATGTCATGTGCTACTTTTGAATTGTATTATTTCATAAAAATTCAAAACTTTTGATTTGACATTTTTAATTAAATAAGGAATATTTTGATTTTATTATTACTTTAAGTAACTTTAGTTTAAAACTTATTTTCTACAATTAATCTTTTTTTTTATTAATTGCATTATTCGTATCAAGATTTATTCAATAAGAGTTTTATGTAACAAGTCGGCTTTAGATTGAGTGACATCTCGAGATTACTCATTGCATATTTTTCGGCATTTTCTTAATGCGAAATTTTATAAAATATACGAAATAAACGGTTTTCCGTTTTAATTAAAAACTTCAGTCACTTAGCCGGGCTCCGACTAGACTGCCGAAGCAGTGCCAAAATTCACTTTACATGAAATTCGAAAATAACTTTCAACCAATTAAATTACAGAAAAAAATGTGAATATCCAATGAAATTACGCGACTTAACAATATTGTCGCTAGGTATTACCTGGGAGGATTGCCATGAAAAAATAATTATTAAGTTAAGCTGGTCGATATAAGTGTTAATTACGTCCTTTTTAGAGACCGAGATTATCCTTTAGTTGTTTTAACAATATCCTTAAAATTAAGAAAATGCCGAAAAATATAGAATGAGGTGTCACTGAATTTAAAACTAACTTGTTACGTTAAACGCTTGATGAATAAATCTGTATACATGTATACATCTAATGTAATAAATGGAAAAGTTTAATTGTTGAAAATAAGTTTTAAAGTAAAACTTAAGTTAAAAAAACCAAAATATTCCTTATTTAATTAAAATTGTCAAAGCAAAAGTTTTGAATTTTTATAAAATAATACAATTCAAAAGTAAAACATGACAGTTCTTCCCTTCTCCGGGTAAGTTTCGTCCCGAAACTTTAAAAAGAACATTATACTGTTTGTTATAATTAGTATAATTGCTATAAAGAGATATGAAACAATCTGCTTTGTGTAAATATATCATTAAAACATGTACATGGTTTTTTAAGAAAAAAAGAAATACAAGTAAATAATAATGATTCATAAAATGAAGAATTTAGTTATAATTGTACCAATCTACATATTTTTCGCTAAATCAGCACAATGACTCTATTGGTCTTTCTTGCCGAAAAGCAAACAACATAAAAATCATCACTGATAAGTTTCCGCTTTTAAATGATGCTCGAAAAATAATATTTATTGAGACAAGAAAATTACACAGAGATATAAGTTAGACTATGTTAAACTTTAAAGAAAACAGAAAATCAAGATTTACATTTTTGGTAAATTTGTCAAAAATGAAATTAATTGAAATGATTTTTTCATAATATACATTAAAAATATACATTTACTAAATTGTATTTTGATGAGATTATCAATTATTATATTTTTATGTTTTAAAATACTTTCAAAACGACTCTAGGGACATGACCTTATGTCTTTCGTCTCCATTGCTCTTTTTTTAAAAAAAAAATTAAGTATTACAACAATGGAACGCATTACTTATAAGTTTCCGCATTTCAGATGCTGCTTAAAACATAAAACAAACTATAATTAAAACTCAATCTCAACAAGACACACAGTTAAATGCATACACAACTTCAGAAATATTGTTATATTTTCTAAGAAAAAAAAATAACGAAAAAAGTTCCCACTTAAACAAAAACGATAATAAAGTAAAAAGTCTATATTTTAGATCCTCGTCTATGTCCTCTATATGTGTTTGATCGTCCTCTTTTTCCACGATATTGTTTTGTTGTCCATAGAGTGGTATTGTCCGGAATAAGAAGGTCCCCTGTATTTGTATTGAATTGGCATTTGCTATTGTTAATTTCAAGTTCTAGCTGTTTGACACGCGCGTCTTTTTGTCGGAGGTCTTTGTGTAGATCACACAGCCTTTCTTGTAACTCTTCTACATATGGAGGAAACTCTAACAACACGCGATTTCTTTTATTTTAAATCGTAAGAGTGTCATGTTTTTCCGAGAGTTCACAGAGTTTCTTGTCTTTAATAATTAATTCATCATTTAAAACTGAACATAGCTGGTCCGAATGTCGAGTTTTCTCTTCTAAATTTTGAATTTCAACATTTAGTTCGTGTATAATTGAGTCCTGGATAATTTTATGGTTAATGACTTTTGCATTTTCATTCTTTAGTTTTGTAATTTCACTGCTCAAGTCAAAATTTTCGTCCCGTGTTAAATGTAGTTTTTCAACCAAAATATCATTTTCTTTTTCCAGTTTGACGTTTTTGGCTTGAAGGTCCGAAACAGCTTGTTTTAAATTATTGACTTCCTGGTATGTATGGTAAAAGAAATAAGAAATTATTTCACGTTAACTCACTTGTATCTAGTGTGCTAAACGGTAATTCTGTCACTAAACATTTCCTGGCGATTAATTCCTGAATTCTTTGTTGGTCCTCATCTTTTTCTTGTTTGACTTTGCCTTGGTTATTATGGACCTCTTAGTGCAACAAACCTTTCCGTAATGTCCATATCCAGCACATTTATAAAATTTTCGTTTTTCTGCTGGACATTTGTTGCAATATGAATGTTTCAACATTTTTAGACATTCCGATTCCGTTCTGAATGGCATTTTAGAGGTACCGAAATCTTGTATTAAATTTTGAAAGTAAAAATATATCAAATTTCACCACTTACTCCACCAGTAAATAAAAAATATTAAAAAGGTAAATTTCTTTTATTCCGCGTTTTGCTGTTTTGGGGAAATTAGCTTTTAGGCTGTAGTTGCAGTTAAATAAGACTAAAAGTCCTAGACAAAGTTCATTGTCTTGTATTGTGTATATTGTCCAACATAATATACATATAACAAATAATATGTTAAATGCAACAAATACGGTTATTCCGTGTAAAGTCCAAAGTGCACACAAAGTTGCGAAATTATATAAAATATACGAAATAAACGGTTTTCCGTTTTAATTAAAAACTTCAGTCACTAAGCCGGGCTCCGACTAGACTCCCCAGCAGTGCCAAATTTCACTTTACATAAAATTCGAAAATAACTTTTAACCAATTAAATTAGAGAAGAAATGTGAATATCCAATGAAATTACGCGACTTGACAATGTTGTCGCTAGGTATTACCTGGGAGGATTGCCATGAAAAAATAATTATTAAGTTAAGCTGGTCGATATAAGTGTTAATTACGTCATTTTTAGAGACCGAGATTATCCATTAGTTGTTTTAACAATATCCTTAAAAATTAAGAAAATGCCGAAAAATATAGAATGAGTAATCTCGAGATGTCACTCAATCTAAAGCCGACTTGTTACATAAAACTCTTATTGAATAAATCTTTATACAAATAATGCAATTAATAAAAAAAAAGATTAATTGTAGAAAATAAGTTTTAAACTAAAGTTACTTAAAGTAATAATAAAATCAAAATATTCCTTATTTAATTAAAAATGTCAAATCAAAAGTTTTGAATTTTTATGAAATAATACAATTCAAAAGTAGCACATGACAAATACATCTGGATATTAATGAAGGACAATTAATGCAATCTGTCATGTTTCACTTTCGATTCTAGGCTTTTCCGTACATCCGTGCGCATGCTCTAAGCTCATAATTACCATCGTAGAACACTGACCAACCGGTCAGAGGATTCCGTTTATTTACAGCTAAAAGAAATTAAATTTTAGAAAATAAATGTCACGGATCGTGGTTAGAAGATATCTACTTTTGAAAAAATATATTTTTAGAAAATCAAAAAAATTCAGAAATTTGGTAAACTTAATGCAGCTTTAAATAAAAAACTTCCGAAGTTTGCTTGATAAAAAAACAAAAAAAACCCGTTCATTAAGATAAGATTGAAAGGTCTGTTTTTTTAATCCATGTATCCATCCCAGTATGGTATTATACAATTGATCTTATAAGTGTGAAATTATATAATATCAATCCTAACTACTTATTTATTTTTTCTGTGGGACGTTTTCTATTTCTTCCAACAAATTTTTTAATTATTTCTTTTTACATTACAGATGACAAACCAGCAGATAGTCAGCCATGTTTTTTGGGACATTGTTTAGCAGACTTTGAATATCGAGCTATAGGATTAACACCTTGTAGCAGAAGTTGTATAGGAGGTGCGATGTCATATAAAAGTTTTTTGAGATTTTGTTAATAATATGACAGATTAATTCAGAAGATATCTTAGATGAGTTTTTTTTTAGTTGAGTTATGGTGTTAAACGTCCCAGTCAAGAATATTTCACTAATATCGAGACGTCGGCAGCTATAGGCGAAAGTGCAGAAATTCTGCCTGTGCGTCGCGCTGATGGTCATATACCATTTTTTGAACGTATTTTATGATTAAATTCAAAAAATGGTATATGACAGCATTATAAAGCAGTGTTCTTTATCGTGTCACGCCTACAGTGACACGTGACCTCGTGTGTTTTAAGTTCCCATCCTAAAGAACCGTGACTTTCATTTCGTAATGCCGAGTGCTTGGCGACAGAACAGTCATTATCTATTTTCAAGTCTTAGGTCAGACCCGGTCGGGGTTCGAACCCACGACCTTCCACTGACGGAGCGAGCACTATACCAACTGAGCTACCGAAGTGGTAGATTTTTGTTTTTTTAAGCAGTTAACTTTAAAATTATCCGTGTTCAGAATATATAATAATTACATTTTGTCAGATGTTGATTATATATCTTAAAAAATTAAAGTGGACACACTCATTGTCCTTCAGAGCTAAATGCTTTAGATTCTAACCTTTCGAAAGACTCAGATTTATAACTGAGATGCTTTAATGCTTAGACGTTTTACTGTGACGATTTTAAACTCCTGATCGTTGGAGTTTGAGTGTGCTAGTGTCGGATTGGTTAAGACGTTAACCTTTAAACCCAAAGCATCTCACCGCTGTGGGCTCGATCACTGTCGATCTCAAGTTTTCTATTATGTTTGATTGCGATTATTGGGACAAGTGTACTAACATCTGAAGGTCATCGTAAGTGCGTACTAGTACAATGCAGATCAAAACAGTTGCAAACATACAAACCACACAGACTTGTGTAACGAATAATCTATGAGATCATGAAAATCATTTCGTCACGAATAGCTGAAAATTTGTTTATTTGACGTAAAACAAAATTTAACTAACCAAACAACCAGGTATTGAAGCTTAACATTCAAACGTATTTATAGACAAGACTCAAAACAGAGATTCCGGGTCTCGATGCAAGCTTGAAACCTCTCTGTAAAATACGAAAAAGAGTAGGCTATCCGCCAGTTTACAGCTAAAAGTAACTAAAATACACCAAGCTAGATAAGATATATCAAACTATACAAAGTCTGTATTAATAATTAACTTATGGTGTTTATGTGTGTTACAGGTGTCCAAGAAACCATAATGAAATGTGTACATAAGTCCAATGGTAGTGTCGTTGATGACGAGTTGTGTGAAGAAGCCCAACTTATACCTATAGAAAGACGTGTTTGTAATGATAACCCGTGTCCACAAAGGTACCAGATCTGTACATTGTTATTAGCTATTGCTTGATTTAGTCATTTATTTCATAAGAATTTAAAATTTGCAATCTTTTAAACGTTTTGAAATTTATTTTAAAAAATATAAATATGTTTGGTCGTAGAAATTTCAATAACAAGTTATTAAAATTTTCATCAAAAATTTGTTACAAGAAAACAAAAATATCTATAAATACACAATTGTTCTGTTTTCTTTCTTTTTCCTTTTATTTCTTTATTATTATTATTATTATTATTATTATTCTTTGAAAATATCATCACATATATTAAGACAGCATTTGGAATGATATTTTGTACCTATTCTCTGCATTTGATTCAATAAATAAAACACATGTTGTTTTTTTTTACAAATGAAAGACAAATAAATGAAATCGTTGGGGTCAAGGGTTAATTATTGGAACTGTTTCAGAGAAGTTTATTGAATGTATAGTTCCCCTTTACTGATTAAAAAATGGTTGAGAGGTTAATCAAATCGCAAGCAATAAAGGACACTTTGTCGTATTTAATATTTCATAGTGACGATCAAGTTGAACACCTCCAATCAAGGAAGAGAAGGTAAATTCTTTTTCAGATCCTATAAATCCTTTTCAGACTTGTCTTAATTTAAAAATAAATGTCAGGTACCTATGTAAGTAGATTATGTTTAATTTCAGTGAGTAAACGAACAATTCCATTAAAATCGTGAATAGGTTACCGAGGGGTTCACATTTTTTTAAATTCTGTCGAATATTATTTATATCCGTAAAATTCTTTTGAATGTTAACAAAGATTACGTGCTATTCATTCTTAAATTTTTAACCTAATGTTGTTTATTAGGTGGCAGGTGGGAGATTTTGGAGAGTGTTCAAAATCGTGTGGAAACGGTGTGATGACCAGAAACGTGAAATGTATTCAGGAATTTTCAGTTGGACCTGAAAACATTTTACGTCTTCCTGATTTTATGTGTGAACAACCAGTTCCTCAAAGAGAACGAAATTGTAACCGTATAGAATGTCCATCGAAATGGTCATTTGAAGAATGGACACCGGTAAGACACTAGTAGTCAATAATTTTTCATCACTTTTCATCTCTCTCTCTCTCTCTCTCTCTCTCTCTCTCTCTCTCTCTCTCTCTCTCTTAATTAAATAGAACTTTAAGACTATTTTTTCATTTCAACCTTTCCCGTTGAGATTGTCTTATCAAATTGTCAAATGACAGAGTGGTGAAAGTAGGACTGTATATATATATATATATATATATATATATATATATATATATATATGTGTGTGTGTGTGTGTGTGTGTGTGTGTGTGTGTGTGTGTGTGTGAATTCTTCCGAGTTTAATGTGTAAATTAGGTTACGATAAAACAATGTGATTGTATATAACACACACACAAACACACACACACAAACACACACACACACACACACACACACACACACACACACACACACACACACACTGTCTATTTCAAATACATATGCAACACTTTAAATAGGTACAATTATAGGACATATTTCGTTTTTATCTCATTGGTTCTTGTTTCTATTTTCATAGTGTTCCGTAACTTGTGGGGATGGATTTCAAACAAGAGTAATTTACTGTGTTAAAATTATGTCAGATGGAATGCCACTAAGGACGAGTTTTACCGAGTGTGGCAGCTTACAACCTCCTTTGTCAAGACAAAATTGTCAAGAAAAAATTTGCCCAGAACCGAGAATAAAACAAACTGATGTTCAGTTTTTTCAGCTTAATAAGTTAAAAAGGGTGACGCTAAAAATTGGCATGAAAGCTGCCGTGCTACCTGGTACGACAATTATTGTAAAATGCCCAACAAGAGGCATTGATAAAAAATCCATTATCTGGCTAAAGGAAGGAATACCATTGAATATTAACAATAAAATCCGAGTGTCTCCAAAAGGAACTCTTCGAATAAAAAAGAGCATGCCGGGAAGAGACACCGGTGTTTATTCATGCAAGTCTGGAACCAGACAAGCAAGTATCCGTATTACTTTTAACACTGTTTATGACTTATTTCAAGCGACAGTGTTACGAGAAAAGTATCTCATGAGTGCTATGTCTGGTGGTCCAAAGATGAATATGTCAGCGTCCATTGTTGATCCTGTGGACAAGAAGAAAAAGCCTTTATATTTTGTACAGACGGGTTGGAGTTCCTGTTCTACAACGTGTGGTGGTGGTTTACAGGCTCGTAATGTTAGTTGTGAAGTAATAACTGATGACTACTATGAAGTTTTTCCTGTAAGATTTTGTACTAAAGCTGGATTTATAAGTCCATTGTTAATCAGAAGTTGTAATACTCACCATTGTGTTCATTGGAACACCACAGCTTGGACGAAGGTAAGACGCATTTTACAAATAGCATAAATTTTGCGGTTTAAAACCTGCTAACTCAGATCCAATTATTAATCTGTTTTCCATATCTCTAACTGAAGGACGATAACTTTCTGTGGTATTCTATTAGCTCTACTATTAACTTCATAGTAATGTTCGACACACACACACACACACACACACACACACACACACACACACGCACGCACGCTCCGTACTGTACGTTTTTCATTTTTAGTTTCAAATTTTAAAGAATAATTTTGCGTCTTCATATGATTAATACTGTGTGGATATAATGTCAAACTACATCAGCACTGATAGTTAATTTGTGACACAATATAACATTATGATGTAACATAATTGAAACATACTTGTTTCTTGTCAGATGTTCCTGTAATATATAAATGAAGAGTCTCTTAGACCAAAGAGTCTGTGTGCGTGTGTGTGTATGTATGTGTGTGTGTGTGTGGGGGGGGGGCAGAAAATGCATCAGGTTTTTATGACTCATATTTTGCGTTTGTTCGAAGGCTTCAGAAACATTGTCCGTATCCTATTATAAGATTTTTAAAAGTATTTCCATAGTTTATCCTATATATCTACATTTAATGTTTACCGTCAGCTTAAAGACAAATTTTAAAGAAATGTTTCCAGTTTACAAACACGAGGCTTCACATTGATAAACTAACCAAAGTTTCATTTGACACAAAAACGTATAATTATATATGTGTAACCGCTTACCCTCTTGTTAAATTGTACCACTGCGGTAGCTAAGTTGGTAGAGTGCTCGCTTCGTCAGTGGAAGGTCGCGGGTTCAAACCGGCCGGGTCTGACCCAAGACTTGAAAATACGTAGTGACTGTTCTTTTGCCAAGCACTCGGCATTATAAAATGAAAATCACGGTTCTTTACGGTAGGCGTGGCACGATAAAAACAAACCAGGTCACGTGTCTTTGTAGGCCACCAGTGCAACGCAAAGGGAAAAATTTCTATTTCGTCTATATCTGGCGACATCTCGATATAAGTGAAATTTTCTTGACTGGGATGTTAAACACCAATACTCAACTCAACTCAACTCTTGTTGATTGTCAAAATATATGGTAGTGCAGGATGTAAAGAAAATCATTCATCAATTAACCTCTTACCTTGAATATTAAGTTTGAGTTCTCCTTAAGCGATATTGGTATTTGTATTTTTTATGTCTTGAACATGGACCTAAATTACCATGGTGACAAACACAGAATTTCCGGAATTGATAAGATTTATGTGAATAACCAAGTTTTTAATATTTTGTTTAGACACTTTAATTACTGACTTTTACATATTGTAATCTAATTCTTCTATTTAGGTTCTCGTTAACATATTTTGTAAGACATTGGCAATTTACAATTATGTCATACATATTATCTTGTTATTTTGTCAGTGTTCAGATACAGATTGCTTCAGGAACATGTTTTCTGTACAGAGACGAATTGTTACTTGTGTAACACAGATTGGAAAACATATATTAAACAGTTCTTATTGTGAACATTTGGGTATTCCCCCACATGAATATACAAGAGTGTATAAACCTTAACTGTACCGCTAAATGGAATACCTCAGACTGGACACAGGTAAGTTATACAGCTTATTTTTAGCACGTTTGTACGCCATCCATGTGAAAGGTCTTGGTAAAAAAAATTATTCCAAGTCTGAGGTTTTTATCCTAAGACCGAGGTTTTGAAAAAAAATATCATTTATCTTTTGATGGATTTTGTTTATGATTTTTTAACATAATTTATACTTTGTTAGTTTTATTTATAATCCATCTTTAACTATCCCTGTCGTTAAGATCTTGCATAAAGTTTTATTTCTACGTCTTTTTATTCAGCAAAGTAATTTAAAGCTCCATTAAGTTTTTCAAGGAAACAAATTAAAACGGTGCTTATCTAATTAATGATGTTCCTTATGAACAATGTTACATTTGGTTCATCAATAAAAGCTCGAATAAATACAGAAATAACAATAATTTCCCAGTGAGATGTAGCATGTGGGATCTAATATTAGAACATGGTTACGTCATAAAAAAACCCCGGGTCATTTAAACACAACTTTCAAAACGGCGAAATACAATAAATTAAGCACAGAACTTCGTTGAATTTGTCATTTGTACATGTGGCATAAGGGATACATAACACCATTTTAATACATCTGGATATTAATGACGGACAATTAATACAATTTGTCAGGTTTCACCTTCGATTCATGGGATTTTCCGTACATCCGTGCGTATGCTCCAAGCTTATAATAATCATTGTTAAACACTGACCAACTGGTTAGAGGATTTCGTTTATTTACAGCTAAAAGAAATGAAATTTTAGAAAATGAATCTCACGGATCGTGGTTAGAGGATATCTATTTTTTTAAAAATATATTTTTATAAAATCAAAAAAAAAAAAAAATAATAAAATAAATAAAATAAATAAATAAATATATAAATAAAAAATGAAAAATTAAAAAAATGAAAATAAAATAAAACAAAATTCAGAAAATGGAAAAACTTAATGCAGCTTTAACAATATTTGATAATATTTTTAATCGATAGTTTTCGTTAACATTTTATGTATTTAATTGTTATATACATATTTATATTTTTCATTTTTTTATACTATTATGCTTAATTAAGATTTATTTTATTTTTTGGAAGTGTGACGCCCCATGTAGTTCTAAAGGGTACAGATATAGGATGGTATCATGTATATGGTCTCCTACTGGACTTACAGCTGGTAGACACTGTGAAGGTCAACCAATGCCAAAAACAAGAAGACGTTGTAAATCCAAGCCATGTTATAGTAAGATTATATTATATCCGTAATGATTTCTTTAGCATACACTACGTGCTATCAAGGTTTGAAGATTTAACTTTCATCATGGCTATATATAGATTATACAAAATCCATATCTTTAGCAAGAGGCAAGCGTTACCATAGAAGTGTCTCGAACCTAATGTAGCTACATAGAACCTGTGATACAAAAACATGTTTATGAGACGCGTTTATGTTGAGGTTTTTGTTTAAACTAGTACCTAATGTTATATAATACTGAAAACTCTATAACACTTTATTTGTTGTGTCCTGTTCTATGGTTGCTTATTTTCAAATTTAGGTTTGCAAATTTATGCATTTAATTTTAAATACATTTTAAAGAAAATTATCTAAAATGATTCGGTTTATATCTAAATGCGTTTATGAGATGACGTTTGTTTTGCATTTGTATTTAAACATTTCATGATGTATTTTTATTTCCATGTATACAAAATTAAAAACATTCTAAATATGTTTTATCAAAATTATTTTCAGAATGTGAAGATAAATCCCAGTATTGTAGTATAGTAAAGATGCTGAACTTCTGTAGATATCCAAACTATCGCAGTTCCTGTTGCCAAAGTTGTAATTTATAGTTAAAATGCTGAACTTCTGTAGATATCCAAACTATTGCAGCTGCTTTTGCTGAATTTGTAATCTATATTTATAATGCTGAATTCGATAGATATTCAAACTTTCACAGTTCCTGTTTCCGAAGAAGTTCTAGTGTAGAGTTAAGATGCTGAACTTTGTAGATCTAAAAACTGTTACAGCTCTCGTTTCTGAAATTGTAATCTATAGTTAAAATGCTGAACTTTGCAGATATTCAAACTATCGTAGTTCCTGTTGCTGAAGTTGTAGTGTATAGATAAGATGCTGAACGTCTGAATATATTCAAACTATCGCAGTTCCTCTTGCCGAAGTTGTAATTAATAGTTAAGAGGCTGAACTTCTTTAGATATCCAAACTATCCTTATGATATCCAAACTATCGCAGCTTCTGTTGCCGAAGTTGTAATTAATAGTTAAGAGGCTGAACTTCTGTAGATATCCAAACTATCCCTATGATACCCAAACTGTCGCAGCTTCTGTTGCCGAAGTTGTAATTAATAGTTAAGAGGCTGAACTTCTTTAGATATCCAAACTATCCCTATGATACCCAAACTGTCGCAGCTTCTGTTGCCGAAGTTGTAATTAATAGTTAAGAGGCTGAACTTCTGTTGATATCCAAACTATCCCTATGATACCCAAACTGTCGCAGCTTCTGTTGCCGAAGTTGTAATTAATAGTTAAGAGGCTGAACTTCTTTAGATATCCAAACTATCCCTATGATACCCAAACTGTCGCAGCTTCTGTTGCCGAAGTTGTAATTAATAGTTAAGAGGCTGAACTTCTTTAGATATCCAAACTATCCCTATGATACCCAAACTATCGCAGCTTCTGTTGCCGAAGTTGTAATTAATAGTTAAGAGGCTGAACTTCTTTAGATATCCAAACTATCCCAAACTATCCCTATGATATCCAAACTATCGCAGCTTCTGTTGCCGAAGTTGTAATTAATAGTTAAGAGGCTGAACTTCTGTTGATATCCAAACTATCCCTATGATATCCAAACTATCGCAGCTTCTGTTGCCGAAGTTGTAATTAATAGTTAAGAGGCTGAACTTCTTTAGATATCCAAACTATCCCTATGATATCCAAACTATCGCAGCTTCTGTTGCCGAAGTTGTAATTAATAGTTAAGAGGCTGAACTTCTGTTGATATCCAAACTATCCCTATGATACCCAAACTATCGCAGCTTCTGTTGCCGAAGTTGTAATTAATAGTTAAGAGGCTGAACTTCTTTAGATATCCAAACTATCCCTATGATATCCAAACTATCGCAGCTTCTGTTGCCGAAGTTGTAATTAATAGTTAAGAGGCTGAACTTCTTTAGATATTCAAACTATCCCTATGATATCCAAACTATCGCAGCTTCTGTTGCCGAAGTTGTAATCTATATTTATAATATTGAACTTCGATAGATATTCAGACTTTCACAGTTCCTGTTGCCGAAGTTGTAATTTATAGTTAAGAGGCTGAACTTCTGTAGATATCCAAACTATCTCTGTGGTCTCCAAACTATTGCAGCTCCTGTTGCTGAATTTGTAATCTATATTTATAATGCTGAACTTCTGTAGATATCCAGTTGCCGAAGTTGTAGTGTATAGATAAGATGCTGAACTTCTGTAGATATCCAAACTATCGCTGTGATATCCATACTATCGCAGTTTCTGTTGCCGAAGTTGTAGTGTATAGATAAGATGCTGAATTATTTAGATCTCAAAACTTCACAGTTCCCGTTGCTGGAATTGTAATCTTTATTTAAGATGATGAACTTTGTAGATATTCAAATCATCACAGTTCCTGTTACCAAAATTGAAGTGTATAGATAAGACGCTGAACTTTGTAGATCTCAAAGCAATCACAGTTCCTGTTGTAGGAGTTGTAATCTATATTTATAATGCTGAATTCGATAGATATTCAAACTTTCACAGTTCCTGTTTCCGAAGACGTTCTAGTGTATAGTTAAGATGCTGAACTTTGTAGATCTAAAAACTGTTACAGCTCTCGTTTCTGAAATTGTAATCTATAGTTAAAATGCTGAACTTCTGTAGATATCCAAACTATCTTAGTTCCTGTTGCCGAAGTTGTAGTGTATAGTTAAGATGCTGAACGTCTGTATATATTCAAACTATCGCAGTTCCTCTTGCCGAAGTTGTAATTAATAGTTAAGAGGCTGAACTTCTGTAGATATCCAAACTATCCCTATGATATCCAAACTATCGCAGCTTCTGTTGCCGAAGTTGTAATTAATAGTTAAGAGGCTGAACTTCTTTAGATATCCAAACTATCCTTATGATATCCAAACTATCGCAGCTTCTGTTGCCGAAGTTGTAATCTATATTTATAATACTGAACTTCGATAGATATTCAGACTTTTACAGTTCCTGTTGCCGAAGTTGTAATTTATAGTTAAGAGGCTGAACTTCTGTAGATATCCAAACTATCTCTGTGGTCTCCAAACTATTGCAGCTCCTGTTGCTGAATTTGTAATCTATATTTATAATGCTGAACTTCTGTAGATATCCAGTTGCCGAAGTTGTAGTGTATAGATAAGATGCTGAACTTCTGTAGATATCCAAACTATCGCTGTGATATCCATACTATCGCAGTTTCTGTTGCCGAAGTTGTAGTGTATAGATAAGATGCTGAATTATTTAGATCTCAAAACTTCACAGTTCCCGTTGCTGGAATTGTAATCTTTATTTAAGATGATGAACTTTGTAGATATTCAAATCATCGCAGTTCCTGTTACCAAAATTGAAGTGTATAGATAAGACGCTGAACTTTGTAGATCTCAAAGCAATCACAGTTCCTGTTGTAGGAGTTGTAATCTATGTTTATAATGCTGAACTCTGTACTATCACAGTTGCTGAAGTTGTAATGGAGAGTTAAGATTATGGACTTTTGTTGATATACAATCTTTCACGGTTCCAGTTGTTGAAGTTTTAGTGTAAAATTAAGATACCGAACTTCTGTAGATATTCAAATTTTCTCAAAGGTATGCTGAACTAATAGATATCAAAATTATGACAGTTCCTGTTGCCGAAGTTGTAATCCATTATGTAATACAAATATCTCTAATATATTTTGATTTTTTTATAATGACGGGTCCAATTACTCATGTGAGTCGTTAAAAAGACAACAAGTTTTGATGTGAATAATAATTAGAAACTAATTCAAATTTTAATAACCATGTATATATTCGGCCATCTTTTCTTTGGGATCAATTTCTAAAACTATATTTATTTATATTCCTGATATATGGAGTGTTCTTATTCTTGAAGCAGCACTTTTATAATTTTATGCAATGAGAAAATTAGACATCACAAACAAGCTTTTGCAAAAACAATCAACGGAGATCAACCTTGAACTAATTACCTTTTGGTGATTTATAGACTACTCAATTACAATGAAATGGTGGCAGTAATAAGCTTTTAAATGATACATCTACTGTAATAATAGGTTATTTTGATGTGAACCTAAAACATTGTAAATAACATTTCAATAAAGATAAAAACCTGAAAATGAAAATGTTAGATTTAAGCTAATCAAGGCCCTTAAAAGTTTTATGGTCGTCATCACAACATTGCTAATAAGTATGTAATCACTGTATCCAAACTTATACTGGATATATTTGACTTACCATAGTTCTTTGTTCCTTTCATTCTCAAAATTGACTTGCACGTGACGGGTGTAGCTAGCTAAACAGGAGGTGCTTACCCTTCCGGAGCACCCGGCCTCACTTCCTTGATGGAAGTTCACGTGTATAACTAATTTTGTCAGCTTTCAATGTTTTAACCTTTTTTTTTTTAATTAATTAATTAATTTATTTATTTTGATTGTGGTTTGAACAAGGACTAATATGTTTGTTTTATTTATCAACTCTTATTGACATTATTTAAAGTATGTTTCTTATACAATGAACGTAACAAAATATGCAGCCATTTCGACCCCTTATATTTCATATACCTCAGTAGTATATAGATGCACCATTTTAATAGTTCATAAAATCGTTTGGATTACAGTTAGAACAGCTAAAAAAATCCAAGCTGATTCTGGTGGTCTTCTCGCAATTCACAAAATGTCACACTGTCCCATTGATCTTTCAATAACTGTTTTATCAGGTCCATAGCACCTTTCATAAACGCCCACTGTTCAAACGTAAGAGTTATTCTTTTGCGAGTGGGTACTACTTCCTTTGCTTCCTCGGGTAGAAACCATTTCCAGATATGAACGTTGGGCCAACCGCTCTTGAGACTGACATAGATGTTGCTTCCGAGGTGGTATTTGTAGTCCTCGCTTCATTCTTGAACGGCGTGTCGACGGTAACACTCCTATTACAGAGAGACCCCTTTCAATAATGGTGGGATCGATGTACGTGTCTGATCCGGAAGTATGGAGGAGATTTTTCAAAGACTTAAAACATGCACCCATTAAGACGTGCCTAGAGCGCGAACCATTCGTTCTCGGTATGTGGCATAAGGACATAGGGCTCGTGCGTACGAACGCACAGATATAAAACCGTGCCGGGCTTCGATCTCTGGACCGAAAAGGGCCATGTGATATACCGTCGTGTCCGTCTCGATGAGTGGCATCGAATGGGAAAGGTGGTACGGTGCTCGAACGCGGTGGAAAAGTGGTCTAAAATCATTGATCGCTAATCGATGGATGTACGGTCCGACGGGCATGGGTTGATCTATAGCCCACAGGTAAAGAGCGCTGGCATCAATAAAAATATCTTGGTAGGTTTGCTCGAATCTATCAGATGATAATAAGTGACGCTAATATTTTCAAGCCTTTTATACCGTTTAAACAACCGTTTCAAAGCAAGAAAGAGATCGAACCTCCCACACGAAAGTACCGGACAAGGATCTGTCTCGGGTAGGTACCCTGTCTTTCCTTTCGTGCAGGGCCTGAAGTGACGCTTTCCACGGTTGACATCAAACTATGTCTCTCCAGCAGGTAGATGGGTAATTCTCCTTGTCCAACGGGATAGTTGGTACCCGTCACGTAAAAATTTCTCCGCGTTTGTTCCACTTCAAATCGCTAAGATTATGCCGTACACAGAGAAGAGAGAACTAAATTCAAGCGGAGGAGAGTGATTGCCCCTTACGTCGATTACCAATGGGACGTAGATACGGCCAATATGGTGTATTACGCAAAACAAAACGATGAATTTAAACACTTTTTGCTAGCCGTAGATATCATGTCTAAATATGTCTGGACAGATTTCAACGAATGTCGACCCGTGTCTGCGTTTAGCGCCGACGATGCACCTATCGAAATTTCCGTACCGAGCCAAGGTAACGAATACCTAGATTTACGAAGAAGCCGTCTGTATATGAAATGTAATATTTTGTCCCAAATACTCCATAACTTGCACACAACCCCTATGTGTTTCAAACGGGTTCTTTCAAACACATGGTTTTCGTGACTTCATGTATCGATCTCAACGAGGTAAATAAAATCTACATACTACTTACCTCGGCGATCTGTATAAAAGGATTAAAATACCTTTTTCCACTGTTTATATTATTTTCAAAAAAGAAAAAGTTATACTTTCTTTACAATCACATATATATATTTTTTTACAAAACCAGAATTATATCCAATTTAATTTCCGCTTTCTGTGTATTAATATCCGTAAAACACCTTATGTCCATGTTCTAAATAGGGTTTTGCACAGAAGTGTGCCTATAAAAAAAACTTGCATAATCTATATTTGGCATTTATTTATGTTCTTGTTTAAATAAGCCTATTATGTAAAACATATCTTGGATTTTACTGCCGGACTTGCAGAAGTTGACAATTGATCATAACTACCTGTTAACAGACTTAAATAAAGTTTAGTCAAAAAGTAGAAGCATTTTGAAAGAAAACTTATACCTCTGTTATGCTGTGTTTTAACATAAATTTTTTTGACAAAAACTCGTTTTTTATCGCATTTTGTGCCCTTTAAACTATTCACTAGAATTGGGAAAGGTTTATACACACGTACTTTAATTTATTATCACCATTTGTCAGTAATTATTTTGCGATATTGCCGTTTTGGCAATTACGCAAATTTTTAATATCCTAGTAAAACTGATCTATCTCATGAATTTTCTGAAGAGATAAATTTACGACACAATGAATCAATTTAATGACTTTTCATTTTATCACATTCTTTTTCCTTAAAAAAAATCTAATGCATAAAATTTATTTCATAAAATTATTATAGAATTGTCCAAATATATTTTCACTTCTCGAAATACAGAATGTTGTTGACTTTTACGTTTCAATCAATCAATCTTTATTGCAAAAAAAGCTATAAATAGCTTGTAGCACAAAACAACAAACATTTACAAAGATAGCGGTAGAATACAATAACATATTCACAGTTAGAATACATAACATCAAATTGTTATATTAATTACATCACATTAACTATTAATTGGGATCTTAATTTCCAGGCGCTGACTAGATATTTTGATAAAGATAATAAAAAACTTTTTTGTAGTTGATAACAGTCCATATAGTTTTTTTTATAGTAGGCCAGTGGTTATAGTATGTTGGTATATGTTTAGTCCGTATGTGTCTGTATGCCGGACATATTAAGATGAAATGGTATTCATCTTCTGTTACGTTCATATTGCAGCACGTACATACTCGTAGATGTCTTGTAATGTTTGTATACCGTCAAGTTTCTACATTTAACTTTAAATTACCACATCTAAGCTTCGATAATATAGTTAAATGATCATTACATAAACACTGTAAATAGAATTCAAAATTAAACATATATTTAACATTTACATAAATATTCAATTTAGATTTTTCTTTTATAGATTCAAACCACTGCTGTACATATTGATCATGTAATCGCTTTAAAACAAGTTCAATATTAATGCAATATGGATTTTGATTATACCAATATTCAGACAACCCTAAGCTGCATATGAGATTTTTTATATTTAGTACCCAGTTGGTTTTACCATCATTTGCAAATTGCAATAACAAATTGCATATAATATAAATTAAACTATCTGTGTTTTGCAATATTTTATACAATTATTTTAACGCTTTATGTGTAGTGGTAAGCGTCCAAGTTCACCCAACATAACATCAACTGATAAAGTTTTACTTAAACAAAGTATATCTCTACTTTTATGTTATTAGCTACAAGAAGAAAAACAAACATCACGCTCGAAATTCAAATCTTCCACTGTTTTTTTATTTTTTATTTATTTTATTTTTTTGTACCTATTCTGCTATAGCTTTTTTTCTTTAATTTTTTATATTTAGAATAATCAGTCAATCGCAATGCCGATAAAGAATATTTGATTGAACCGAGCGTTAGCTAAAATCTTTCACTTCAAAAGAGATTTCCTAATAAAATTTGAAATAATTTAATAAACAATTGTGTCATGTGTTACTATTTGAAATCATATAATTCAAAAGTAGCACACAACAATTGTACTATTGTACTAACCAGCAGGCAAGAAAATAAATAAATAAATAAATAAATAAATAAATAAATAAAATATAAAAAGGCTTTGCCTAAAAAGACTAACATTAGTTATGTCATATACCACTTTTTGAATTTAATCATAAAAATACATTCACAAAGTGGTATATGACAGTAATAATGAACATGGTGAAAAAGTGAAATGTACAACCTTTGATGGACACAGAAGTTTGGTTGTGGACTTTAAACTTTTGAACTACATATGAATTGTGCATTCTGAATAACTAACATGTTTTTAAATGGAAACTTTTTACATAGGAATTTTTAAAGCAGACATAATTTTTTTTTTAAATGTCAAAAATTAAATATTTTTGTCATAAGAGTTACCTCTCTTGAATTACTTTTCTCCACATTTTACAATTAAACCAGTTTATCAATATTGTACATAACACGCAGTGGTCTTCTTGCAACTTTGACTATCAATATAATAATCACAACACGATACTAATATTTACACCAGCTTGTTTTTTTAATGTAATAATAAAATAAAACATAAACATAACATCCAATGTCAAATTCACAATCCTCTAAAAAACAAAGTAAAAACTTTTGAAAACTGGCAAGTTTAGTAATACACGTGAATTTCCATCAACGAAGTCGGGCTGTGTAGAAAAGAATGAAATTTTCATGAAACGGGTATGAAAGACAGTCATATTTTATTTCAAATATTTGCATTTTACATGTAGATATTTTCATACAGTGATTAACGGAACATACTTCAGAAATCTACAAAACAAACGGTAACAACAGGCCCAGGAGGTCTTAACGCTCACCTGAAGGAAGATGAGCTGATGTGAAATGCCAAATATGAAAGTCTTAAAGTAATAGATACATGTACAAGATTTTCAATACTGATTTGCTATATTTATAAGCCTATGTCCACAGGTTGTAAAATATGGAAAGATTTAATTACATGTAGTTTTAAAATAGAATAATTTTTAGAGAAGATATTTAACGCTGTTCCCTATATAAACCAATTTATACATAAGGCCCCCTGGGGTAGGTCCAAAAATAGCCCGGGGACCACCATTTGTACAAACTTGGTAAATAGGCTAAAGCTGATGATAAATACCAAATATGAAAACTTAAGGCCTCACACTTTCACAGAAGATTTTTGAATATGAACACCCATTATAGACATTTTTGCACTTTGTATGAAGTATCACTTATTTATCGATGAAACTTCACGAAATGTAAAAAATCACATGTTATAGGACCTCAGGAACTCAAATATAACATCCGATTTTGCATTAAACGGTTTATAAGAAGAAACAATTTTTTTTTTTACGTTTTTACATTCTAGGTCACTGTGACCAACGTTTGGTTGCTATGGCAACTAGTTGTACAAATCTGATAGACCTTGTTATAATAAATATCCATACCAAGTTTAAACAAAAATGGCACAGTGGTTCATGAGAAGAAGTCGGAAATGTAAAAGGTTTACAGACGGACGGACTGGCGACGGAAGATTTCGGGTCGCAATAGCTCACGTGAGCCAAAGGCTCAGGTGAGATAATAAAATGTACTTACCAACAACATCACAACTAAGAACATGAATCCATACAATTTTTATTAAGAATCATTCATCAAACATTCATTGATTTATTTGATTGGTTGTACTTCCCAGTCAAGAAAATTTCACTTGTATTGAAACTCCACCAGCTATATGTGAAGTGGTGAAAATTGAATTTTGACCTTTGCAGTGCACTAAGGATAAAGTGCAGGGAGGGTTTCTTTAGCGTGTCGCGCCTGACGTTACACAGGGCATCGTTTTTAAGGTCTGCTCCGAAGTGCCACCTGACTTGCATTTCTAAATTCCGAGTGCTTGGCAATAAAACATTCACTACCAATTTTGAAGTCTTGGTCAAACCCGGTCATAGTTCGAATCAGCTAGTGGTTCTTATATATCAAAAACATAAATAAATAAATAAATAAATAATAATAAAATCAAGTTTAGATCAATAATTTTTTAAATTTTGTTCTTTGAACATTTAACAAAAACTTTCGAGATACCGCCCCGATTCAGAGTATCGACTGGTTCACCTTCTGTCTGAATAATGGACTGGGTAGTGGTATGCTTGTCTTCGGCTTACTAACTGGGTGAGCTAACTACTTTACAAACATCGCCCTAAGTATGCGCTAGTACACGACAGACCAATAATGCATCTTACGCACACACGACTTTGTTCTAAGATTATTCTATAGTCATTAAAAACTTGCTCTCGTCGCAAATAGCTAAAGCATTGCTGATGCGACATAAAACAACATTAAAACAACAACAACAATAATAACAATAATAAATAATGATGATGATACTAATAATAATAACTAATAATAATAATAATAAATAATGATGGTAATAATAATAATAATTATTATTATTATTATTTGCAAATTATACTGAGTGTAAAGTATTTCTTTCTTCTTTTCTTATTGTTTTAACAATAATTGCATAAAAATCCTTCTCATTTACATTACTTCAACTTATGATAATTAATTTTAAATTACTAAATCTTTTCAAGGCTTTAAAATTCAGTCATTTCACTCATTGGCATTCATATATTAACAGTATATGATATAAATTTTATAAGAAGGAATATAACATAAAATAAATTTTAAAAGTTTGACTTTTAAGTGGTAAAAAAAAGTAGGTCAATCAAGCAACAAGAGATTCATGGGCCTGGACTGTCAAAGCAAAATATGCTTTATGTATCCACTATAAAAGATCAATGGACAAAAACATGTATAATGTATTTGTCACTCTTCAAAGCAACATAATTATTAACTACCAGTAAAAAAAAAAAATAAAGAAAGTCACCAATTTTCTAACATTTAATGGAACAAAAATTCGTCAATAAATAACTAACAGTTAACATACTATAATATATATATATATATATATATATATATATATATATATATATATATATATATATATATATATATATATATATACATATCAATTAATATTCTAACATTTTGTAATCTTTTTCTTTTGTATTTTTTTTAACCTTTTTTAGAATTTGATGGCACTAGCTTGGCTCTTTTAACTTCAATTTTTACCATGTGACTTGCTAGCAAACCGTGTTGTCGCTATGTTTGTTAACTAAAGGCTACTTCCCCTTATACCGCTAGAAATGTACCCAAGCAGATTTACGAACATGGTTCCATGTACCTTGATATGTTAACCAATCTAACAACAATTTTCTGTGGTTAGACCAAGTATACTAAGATCTACCTAGAACAAATTTATGTATGCATGAAATGTGTGGGTATGTTTTATGGTCAACATGCTAAGTCACAGTCAGTTTATTATTTAATATCTAAATTCTGTTAAATCATACTGCAATACAAACACAACGTAAATGCACGTGCTCGTTTTTCATGTTATACTACAATAAACTACGCAACCATAGCAACGCTAAAAGTGAATGGCGTGACGTATGGCTTAAAGTTTCCATTTCATTTGCTTAAATTATTTGTTGAGGATAGTTCCAACGCGGAGGAATATTTTTGCAAATATAAAAAAAAATAAAGAAAAATAAACAAAACGCTGTTTTATGTCTTGATTTAAGTGTTCAAAATTAAGTTATATAACTAGTAACTTGCGTTTTTAACAAGTTTATTGAGTCATTACATGAAAAACGTGAAAGCGTGCACACCGTTTTTTCATGTTTTGACAAAAGTCTTGTCAAAAACATCCCTTAAATTTCCTTCTCAAATTGACATCATCCTGCCACCTTGTGACCAACTGATACTCTGATTCATAATACTAAACACCAGGCAAGGAAGATGTATCTTAAATTCTAATGTCTTAACTATGAGTTGAGTTGAGTAATTGTGTTTAACGTCACAGTCAAGGATATTTCACTTATATCGAAACGTCGCCAGCTATAGGCGAAAGTGCAGGAATTTTGCCTGTGCGTTGCGCTAATGGCATTAAACAGCAGGATATATCGATGCTTTATGCCACGCCTACAGTGACACGGGACCTCGTTTATTTTAAGTTCCCATCCGAAAGAACCGTGACTTTCATTTGGTAATGCCGAATGCTTGGCGAAAGAACCGTCACTACCCACTTTCAAGTCTCGGGTCAGACCCCGTCTCGAGTATGACATGGCTGATTTGGAACCAGTAACCTGCCACTCTTAAGACTGAGGTTACTACTGAGCTTTTGAAATGGTAGTTTTATGAGGACATCTATTCTACTTTATACTTTTTCAAATATGCTTTTCACAAAATAATGAAAAATCTCAAACGATAATACTTCTAAATCATGCAAAAAAGTTATATTTCTTGTACACTGCTCTCATGAAGATTTCAATTTGATATTTCTTTATCATTTATAGTTTGTGTTAAAGGTTTGTACAAAACTGAAGTATGAAATATAACACTCATTTTTATTCAGAACTGATAAAAAATATTTGAACAAAACGGATGTCACAAGACTTGTCAATATTAAAAAAATATTATTTGAATAAGAAAAAGATCATATTCACCCCAACTTAATATTATTATTAGTTTTTTCCATGAATTCGTACATATTGTAAGTAGAATCATTTCGAAAACAAAGTAACATGTGGAATTTCAAACCGTGACAATATGCAGGTTTGTTAGGTGAATATCAACACTGGAGACCGAAGAGTGTCAAGAGTGTCAGGCGACATATTCTGGGTGGGTACAAGTCGGTTGCAAGACGTTTTTTTTTTTTTTTTTTTTTTTTTTTTTTTTTTTTTTTTTTTTTTTTTTTACTTATTTATTATTATTATTATTTTTTTTTGTAATACATTGTCGACTTCAGCATGGAAGAGTAAACTTAACTCAATTGTATACTTTTAATACATTATTATCATCCATGCATCGCTTGAAAATTACTTACTCAGACGGACATTTTTCGCTAATAATTTATATTGCATTTAATTATGAAAATTAAAAATTTTGGGTTTAATTTCCGTATCGAAACGAAATAATATATACATAATTGTTAAATATTATTGAATAATTTACATGTAACGAGTAAATTAAAAGCAGTTTGCGGTAAATTATAGTCAAACGATGTGCCATGCTTTTTTGTTACGTCATTATAGTTTTACGTCAACAATGTGCTCACGTCATTGATGTTAAAAAGTAACAAACGTTGAATGCCAGAACTAAGAGGGCTAAATTAGAAAAGGTTAACTGTTGCATGAATTCACGAACCATTCATCAATTCATCCATTTTACAAATAAATAAATAAATAAATAAATAAATAAATAAATAGTTAGATAGATAGATAGATAGATAAATAGATAATAAATAGATAAATAAATAAATAAATAAATAAAAAATGGAAATCTGTTGTGAAATGGATTATTTTACTATTAAGAATTTTATTATCTAAGAATGGATCACAAAGTAAAAATATTTGAAGTAAAATGAATTTTAACATGATGTACCAGTTTAGCAAACTTGTAAAGAATTTAGGTGTCAACAGGTTACAAGATTTTACTACTGCTGACAACTAAATTTGAATATGTTATGGTGAACCAGCTTTGCGTTTTTAGTAGAGCTTCATGACCTGATAATGTTTATGAAATTATAATCTGCTAGACAATTTAGAACATATAAAAATATCTGTATGGTTTTACTTCCTCACGCCATTTTGAACTTGAATTCAGAATAATGACAACCATATTCTCCTTTTGTCTTGCCTAATCAAACAACAGACATCAATTCCCATTAAGCCAACATTTAAAACCAAATCTTTAGGTACAAAATATCTTAACGTTGTCTAAGTGGAAAACTTACCTATATCATACCGCTAAATATTAATTACTTTTTTACCACGGCAGATTTACGAACACAATTTCATGCACCCTAGCAAGGTAACTTATAGCTATACAAAACTGTTTTGAAGAATGCAAGAAGTAATTGTTTAGTGTAGAACTGTAAAAAATATTATTTTTATTAATGTTACCCACTGTGGGATTACAATGTTTAAATCACAAGTGATTAAAGTTTTTTTTAATTAATTTACAGAATATGACCCTATATTTTTGGAATGCATATCTGGTTGCTTTGTGTACATAATAGATATAGACTCATTTTGGTAAACCACTTAGATAATTTCAATTTGTATAGTTTTTATATTATTATTATTGTAGTATCATTAAAACGTGTGTGTGTGTGTGTGTGTGTGTGTGTGTGTGTGTGTGAGAGAGAGAGAGAGAGAGAGAGAGAGAGAGAGAGAGAGAGAGAGAGAGAGAGAGAGAGATTGGATTACGTTTGTATCTAAGTGCACACAAAAATGAAACACGTATTCTTGTTAGATTTTATCGCCATGGGCTTTTGAATGGCGAAATTGGAAAATTTATGTTGATGGCTTTACCATTTATTTAATAGCAATATTCAATTTAAAAGCATGCACACACGAAACAGAGTTAGAAATAAACTGCTGGTATTCTACGTTTCCATTACAAGAGTTCAAAAGTTTGAAATATATCTCCATTACCGTGATCAGTTCAATTAATAGTAGAAAAATTCTAATGGAATTATCATTGTCAACTAAATTGAAGTATAACTAATTGAAACAGATATCCCTTTAAACATTTTTCATTTTATTCTTACCTAGACTGTTGAATTGTACGACACGTTATCATTTACAGGAAAGAAGAATACTATACATAAAGGACAGATGTTGATTCCGGTATTGTGCACCATCTTGGTTAATTTCATGTTATGCATAGAAGGTAAGATTTTATTTGAAATTAAATAAAATAATTTAAACCATTGTTGTTCTTAAAATGATAAAGTTTTTGATAGATCTTTAATCTCTGTGTTTTAAAAAGTTCTAATTTTAATTTTGCAATGCAATTGGAAGTGTAAAAAAAAAAAAAAAAAAAAAAAAAAAAAAACTAACAAACTTTTATGTAAAAGAAACATTTCTATAATAATTAAGATTTAACTAAATTTTAATCCTTTTCAATTAAATCTTAACATCAACTTATTTTATATTGTGTCCTAAGAAAGTAAGCGTAAATAATATTTTTATCATTTCTTAAATTAAAATATTTTATATTAACATGTAAACATATAACATTACAATAACACAGAGGTATGAAACAAAAGAGCTTTTTCATTATTTCATTATGTGAATTAGTCTCTCCCGTAGTCTTAGTCTTTTACCTAACTCTGATTAAATATATATATATATATATATATATATATATATATATATATATATATATATATATCAATTCAATTCAATATTTTATTTACGTCTCACCTTTTAAAACATAAATAATTACACATCATATTTAAAGCATAAGAAACAAATTTAAAAGCCACTCTTAATAAAGTTATGAGAGACGATCACAAAAATAATAACACACACACACACACACACACACACACACACACACACATCGTTTTAATGTTATATTTTCAAATAAACAATATGTCAGATTTAACTTGTGTGATGTTTATTTAATAAAAAATGATATTATTTATCAATACGGTTTATAAAATGTATAGGGACGTGTTGGTTTTTGTTTCATATCTTTTTTATGGATAAAGATTTTTAAATCATGCATCCCCGAGTGTGTTTTTCTTTTCCTTCCGATTCGTTCGATATTTTTTATTTATTTTTTTTTAATTTTTTGGTCAATGAGAAATTACTTTAAAATCCATTCAAAGTTACGGGGTAAAGTACCCTTATTATATATGTATATATTCACTAAAATGTGCTCATAATTAAAATATATCTGTCGTTAAAACAATTATATCTCCAAATTTCAAATAATATTGCATTTATGCATGTCTATGTGCAGAGAGAAAATATTTATCTGACTAGACATCTAAAAATCAATATGCAATTCAAAAGCTAAATTACTTCAAAATTAATTACAAAATATGTGAAAATTGACCACATGTATCAATTTAACTCCTCTTAATTAGCACACATCTCTTGTAGCATCAAAAGCTATTTTAAAATTAATAATAACTATAATTTAAAAATTAATAGATAAATGAAAAATAAACTTAACATTGAATTTAATAAAGAATTTACTAAATAAAAAATATGTGACCTAATAAAAATTGATTATCGCATATAATAATAAAGGGAAAATAAGTTTACAATTGTATAAATTATTTTTTTAAAAAAGAAAAAAAATAGGATTATTATTCATCAATAAGGTGCAAGAAAAAAAAACTAGTTAAAGCAGTACTAATTGAATAAATAAATATATAAATGTAGAAATGAATTAAGTGAAGAATTGGCCAAATAAGAATAAATGACTTATTTAAATTGCTTATAGCAAGCAGAAATAAAAGGGAAACAAATCAACAATGGAACAAATACGAACAAATAAATAGAATTTCAAAAGAAAGAGTTTGAAGAAAATGCACCGATAAGGTTAAAAAAAGTTCAAAAAGTAATTTCCGAATATGAAAATACAAGTTATTAGATAAAACAAATAAGAAAATTATAAATAAATAAATAAATAAATAAATAAATAAATAAATAAATAAATAAATAAATAAATAACCTTTTCGGCAATTAAGTTAAAAAAATGTTTGGGCTCTTTTAAAGCTGATAAGAAACTGGTGAAAATAAATGAAAATATTTCTAAATTGCAAGTGTCTAAGTGCTGTTTTTGATGTAGTAAATTACTGAGTACACTCATTAGCAATGTTGATCATTTGCCGGACAGTTTGGTTCTTTGCATTCAACAAACTGTCAACAGATTTACCCGTTAATACCGGAAATAATTAATTAAAAATCTTATCATCAATGAATGCAATGGTTATATTGAAGACGAATATCATTTTATTTTGGAATGTAAAACATATGTACACCTTAGGAAGCAGTTCATAAAACCATATTATTGGGTTAAACCTAGCATGTACAAACTTATTCAATTACTTAGTGTTAACAATATAAAACAATTACGTAATCTTGGTAAATATTTATGTAAAGCCTTAAAAATTCGTAATAATGTTTGATTGTCTCTTATGGTATTTATTATCTCTCCTGGTATACACTTGTATGTATTGTTTATTGCTTACTGTCTATTTGTTTGTATATTTATGTATCCAATAAGTTGTATTAATAACTTACGGAATAAAGTGAATTGAATTGAATGCACGAGTGAATAATATACACTAAGTGAAAAAGAAACCGTGGGAAATATCGATAAACAGTTTACAATAAATTAACAAAATGGTCTATTACAATTATTAAATATTGTTTCTAAATTTTCCAAGATTTCATGGTTACATAAGAAAAAATAAATAATAAAATTTTCACCACATTTCAACAATAAATATATAAAAATTAATAAAGTCTGTAAAATAAAAAAAGGAGTTTGTCTTTTTATTTTAATCAATTTGATAAAGTGTAAAAAAAAGTTTTTACAATAAGTGGATATTATTGGATTATTTGGAAGCAAATATAATATTTTTTAAATTAAATAATAATAATAATAATAATAATAATAATAATAATAATAATAATAATAATATAATATGATATAATATTTTTAAATTAAATAAATCTACTACAAATCAACATGAATAAAACATATATAATTTAGATTTTATATATTATGAGGTTCGTTTAAACAGTATTTATTTCATTAAGTAATCATACATACATGTGCAAACAAGATTTACATTATACCAATAAGGGATTATGAGGTTTTTTCATCGACAATAATTAAAGTAAATGTATCAAAATTAGAGGTAAATTCTTATTTTAATGAGTTATACTGGCTCTCTTAAATCTGTGTTTAAATTTTTAAAGAGTTATTTAGATAATGAGAGAGAGAGAGAGAGAGAGAGAGAGAGAGAGAGAGAGAGAGAGAGAGAGAGAGAGAGAGAGAGTCCCTCCATTCACGAATTCGAAAACATGAAATCTCGCTTTGTCTGTAATCTCGTTTAAGTCTCGTGGGGGGGGGGGGTGGCAAAGCGAAGTTTATATATTACGATTGCGATTTTGTTTTTCTAGTGTACTGTGATATCGTTAGTTTTTCGTCAGTTTTAATGAAATTTATAGTAATATCTTTTTTAAAAAATTGTTAGATATGACTGAAATTAATAATAAAAAATCATTTAAATGAAAAATTTATTTATATTTAAAAAAGACATGTCGGTCCGCAAGCGTTCAAAATTAGTTAAAACTTTTTCAGTCGTATAAATGGCACTAAAGATGTGAAGGAAATTAAATTTATTAAATAATTTAAATGATTTTATAAAAATATTGCCAGATAAGGAAATTTGAATTTACCAAAAGTAATTTTATTCCGCGAACCAGTCGGTTTTTCGATTCTGAATTATTTCAAATTAATCTCAAATTAGTTTATTTAAATTACATAATATAATTTACATTCGTTCTTCCCACACATTTTGTCAACATCTCAAAATATTTACAAACAGCATTTACTAGTTTATCGCTGTATGGATACCTGTCAATCAATTTAGCAAATTGAAAGGTAAGATCCTGATGATTACAGGTGATGGAATGTGCCTAATAAACAGGATGTCCACCGACTTAGATTATTGATAATCTTTTAAATAGTTGCATGTTAGATTATTATGTAAATACATTCAATATAAAGAAAATATCAAAATTAAACTTTCTCATGAGAATTTTTTTCGACGAGTTGTTGCATAGATTTTGAAGATATCATTATTTCACCTATCAAAATGTTCTAATCAAAGCGATTTCTACTATGAGCACTTTTTATAATTATAATTATTATTTTTGTGTGTGAAAGACCTTAGGTTTGTAGACTTGCATCTTAACCACGTGGCCACTGCAGCCTCTAAATTTCATATTCTGAAACAAACTATCTTAATTTGTGAGACACTGTTCTTATGGGTATCGGATGTAAAAAGACAGTCCGAAAAATAAACAAACAGTCAAATTTTCTAGAAAGATGAATAAAGAATATATCAAGCTTATAGCTACACTGTATACATTTGCAATTAAATCCATATTTTTCTAAATTTGTTTGAGATACATTCTAAATTTTGAATGAAAACAATAGATGTTTCAGAAATAAAATTTGCAACATGATGTTTATAAATTATCCTTTCCGTGGGAAATTATTTTATAAATTATCCTTTCCATGGAAAACTTTAAATATGATCATACATGAATTAAGTATGAAGATTGTCAATCTTTATTAATACAAATTGAAATGCCTATTTGATGTGAACAGCCTGGAACACTACAATTTCGGTAGGTATGAAGAGTAAACGGGAGTAAACGAGAGAAATAAAAGAAAAGTTGATTAACATATTATGCCTACAGTAGGTTCAGTAGACCTTTAAAAAAAGAACAAATTTTTTAAAAAAAATATGACTCTAGGATGGTTTTTAATGAGTTTACGGCGAAAATATGTATGCATATGTACGATACTGTTCACCAATACATGTTAGACAGGAGTAAAAGGGAGAAAATATGGAGAAGTTAATTAACATATTTGCCTACGGTGGTAAATCCAGTATGAAAAAAATTAACAAAATAAAAAAAGAATTATGGCTTGATTCACTTAATTATAACTCTTCACTGATAAAGTTGGAAAGATTCGCAAAAATGCATTTTTAAGCTAAACGCTTATTTATCATTACTGTGATGTATGGTATATTGAAATGCAAGAGAAAAACATCGTGTATTAAATAACAACTAACAGAAAAATATATATATATATATATATTTTTTTTTTGAATTAGTAAATATAATATTCGATCAATACGATTCTTCTTAAAACCGGGATTTACATTTTATTTTTAATTGATCTTGATACTTCTTCAAATGGTTAATTACACATCCAGTTTTAAATGTATTTGGTTTTCAATAAACATCGCGGTAGACGATTTTATATTCCACCACGGCAGAAATGTTCTTTGCAGTGGACCGCAGTGGGAATTTAATTCCTTCTAGTCAGCAATTTCAAGTCTTTTTTTCCGATTTTAGATGTAGATAATAAAAAGAATGTCTAGTTTTTCAGCCGATTTACGTATATTTTTCCACGTGGCATAGCCAGCTATGACAGTCATGCGATAGCTTTTCATAAAAATTTACCTATGTAGGTGAAGTCTTAAATACGGTCTATAAAATGTATAGGGACCTCTTGGTTTTTATTTTATATCTTTGTAATGGATAAAGATTTTTTAATTATGCAACCCTGATTGTGTTCTTCTTTTCCTTCCGATTCTTCCGATATTATTTTTGAATTTTTTGGTCAATGAGAAATTACTTCAAAATTCATTCAAAGTTACGAGGTAAAGTGCACTAATAATATATGTATATATTCACTAAAATGTGCTAAAAATTGAAATATGTCTGTTGTTAAAACAACTATATCTCCAAATTTTAAAATAATATTGCATTTATGCATGTCTACGTGCAGAGAGAAAATATTTATCTAACTAGACATCTAAATATCAATATGCAATTCAAAAGCTAAATTACTTCAAAATTAATTCAAAAATAGATGAAAATCGACCACAAATCCCAATTTAACTCTCTTAATTAGCACACATCTCTTTTAGCGTCAAAGCTATCTTAAAATTGAATAATAATAATAATAATAATAATAATAATAATAATAATAATAATAATAATAATTTAAAAATTAATAGATAAATAAAAACTTAACAATGAATTTAATAAAGAAATTACTAAATAAAAAATATGTGACTTTTTTAAAAATTAATTATCGCATATAAAAATAAATGGAAAATAATTTACAATGGTATAAATTAATTAAAAAGAAAAAAAGGGAAAAATATTGGAATATAATTCATCAGTAAGGTAAAAAAAAATAGTTAAAGCAGACTAATTGAATAAATAAATAAATAAATAAATAAATAAATAAATAAAGTAAAGAATTTACCAAATAAGAATAAATGACTTATAGAAATTGATAATAGCATACAGAAATAAAACGGAAATAAATTCACAATGGATTAAATAAAGAAATAGAATTTCAAACGAAAAAAGTTCGAAGAAAATGCACCAATAAGGTAAAAAAAAAAAAGTTAACATAGTAATTTTCGAATATGGGAATACAAGTTAATGATAAAATAAATAAATAAATAAATAAATAAATAAATAAATAAATAAATAAATAAATAAATAAATAAATAAATAAATAAATAACCTTTTTGGCAAATAAGTTCAAAAAATGTTTGGACTCTTGTAAAGCTGATAAGAAACTGATGAGAATTAATCAAATATTTCTAAATTGCAAGTGTCAAAGGGCTGTTTTTGATGTAGTAAATTACTTAGTACACGCATTAGCAATGTTGATCATTTGCGGGACAGTTTGGTTATTTCCATTCAACAAACTGTCAACAGATTTACCTGTTAATACCGGAAATAATTAATTAAAAATCTTATCATCAATGAATGCATGAGTGAATAATATACACTAAGTGAGAAAGAAACCGTGGGAAAAATCAGTAAACAATTTACAATAAATTAACAAAATGGTCTATTACAATTACTAAATATTTTTGTTTCTAAATTTTCCAAGATTTCATGGTTCCATAACAAAAGTAAAATTTTCACCACATTTCAACAATAAATATATAAAAATTAATAAAGTTTGTGAAATAATAAAAAGTTTCTCTTTTTATTTTTAATCAATTTTATAGAGTGTAAAAAAATAGTTTTTACAATCAGTGGTTATTATAAGATTATTTTGAAGCAAATATAATTTTTTTTAAAATTAAATAGATCAAGTAATTAAATAAATCTACTCCACAACAACATGGATAAAACATATATAATTCAGATTTTATATATTATGAGGTTAGTTTAGACAGTATTTATTTTCATACATACAAACAAGATTTACATTATACCAATAAGGGATTATGTGGTTTCTTTCATCGACAATAATTAAAGTAAATGTATCAAAATTATGTCGTAAATTCTTATTTTAATGAGAAATGTTTGCTCTCTTAAATCCGTGTTTAAATTTTAAAGAATAATTGAGAGAGAGAGAGAGAGAGAGAGAGAGAGAGAGAGAGAGAGAGAGAGAAGGCTCTCTCCCTTATACATCAGTATAAAGTTAGATCATCAGCAAGTAAGTTATCTGGCAGTAACGACAACTCTAAATGGCACAGGTAAACTACCGATTAGAGTTACGCCGCCTCATCATAGTACCCGATAGCTGGAGATGAATGAAGAAGTTGTATTTAGATTTCAAACTCTACAAGATACACAACCGGTCACAAAAAAAAATAATAATAATAAATAATAATAATTAAAATAATAATAAAAAAATAATAATAAAAACCCCGACTCAAAGCCAACAAGTACATAGGCTAAATGAGATTGGGTTTCGATTTGCCCCCCCCCAGCCTCGTTTTCAATCGTAAGAGTTACTTCCCCTGTCATGTTTTCGAATTGGTCAATTATACATCAGTGTAAGCAAGACAGTAACGACAACTCTAAATGGCACAGGTAAACTACCGTTCAGAGTTACGCCGCCTGATCGCTGGAGATGCAAATGAACTTGGACACCTTTTTGTTTTTTCATTGTTTCTTTCTCTTCTTCTTGCCATGAACTTGTCCGACCAATTTCGCGAAGACCATTGGTCCAATCTTGACCAAACTTCACAGGATAGTTGATCCTGATCTCAAGATAAGCCATCCTGTCTTCGAATTTTAAAAAGGCGACCGTTGCCTAGTCCTGAAAATGATGACTCTTTACAGCTTTGCTATATGGATATGTGCCGTCTGTAACGGCACATATCCATAATAGCAAAGCCGTTAAGAGTAATCATTTTCAGGACTAACCGTTGCCATAAGTCCGAAAAATTTTGATGCCCATCTCAGAGACGGTATGAAAGGTTTTGATGAAATTTGGACTAACGATCGGCTTTCTTTGTAGATGCCCTTAAGACGATCAAATGATTAATTTTTCTTCTATCTCGACGGTGGGTTGGTGATAATTTCAAGTATCAATACAAAGAGAGATAACTCTTACAGAATCTTCTTCCTTCGTAGGTTTCTCAGATATAGGAGTGCCCGATGAAAATGGGCAATCCGAATTAATATATAAAGTTAAGCTTTAAGCAAAAAATGTTTCGATGTTCATGAACTACAAGTAAATTAAGAGACTAACCTCGTTCTTACATTCAGAATTTGTTTTTAATAAATTAAAAGATATAGAAGATTGTGTTTTTGGGTAAAATAGCCAAGCCGGTTTTAGGTAACGTTATTCTACCGTAGATAACATTTTTTTATTTTACAAGCTGTTATACAAAAATATTTATGTAGGAAAAAGGGTATTTTATATGCTGTTTTTGTCGTTTGTATATATGCGGGCATTTGATACTGTCTATGTCATAATTTGTATTTGTATATACATGTATTATTGATATATTCTCTGTATTGTATGGCAATTATGAGAAATCAACTAAACTAAAACTAAACTAAACTTTGATCTATTGAACTTGAAAAATTTACATAGATTTCGAATTATAAATTTATACATGCAGATTCGGAATTTTTTTTTACAAAAACGTTGTTGCAATGGTGGAGTATGAGGGAATGAAAGTGAATATTAGAAATGATTTTGACTAGAATTATAATTGTACAATTTGATGTAAACTTTAAATTTACTTGACATCCTCCCACCCTCTTAGTCAGCTTTTGATTATTAGTAATGGATACTATCGATCCATCACGAGATCAGTCCATCAGCAGGTGCATATTTTAGACAATATATAGAGTATGGATGGCTGGGAATCATAAATAACGGGTATCCCAGTTACAATCTCTAGTTTTTTTTATTATTCCTCTTCTTCTTGCTTTGAACTTGTCCGACACATTTTGCGGACCGTTGGTCCAATATAAAACAAATACCAGTTAAATTTTTATGTGCCAGATGTGCACATTTTGGAAATTCATTATCTTAGCCAAACTCCACATGATGGTTGACAAGATGCATTTTCCACTCTTAGAATTTTCAAAATGGCGGCCGTTGCCATGGAAACCGAGAAAATTGGAATATAGAAAATGCCTTTTTTAATTACTTTTCAACATATTCACATCATATTGATAATGATGCATTGATAAATAAAACACTTTTGAATTTTGCTATTGTTTTCATAGTTACATGACAGAATGCAGCAATCTGATTTCCTAAAAACAAAAAAAAAATCACTAAAAATTAGGTGTTCAAGATGAAGTTTTGAAATTTGTTACATACCTTTACTACAATAGGCCGTTTCAAATGCCAATTATTATTTAACCTACTTTTTACGTTTGAGGTATTTTGTCTTATACCTTGATCATCATTAAAGATATTGTTTTGAAACTTGGTATATATCCTTACTATAATGAGTTGCTTAAAATATGTGATAATTATTTGACCTCCTTTTCATGGTTGAGTGAATTTGCCTGATAATTGATCATCATTAAAGATAGAGTTTTTAAACTTGGTACAATCTTTACTACAATCGACTGCTTCAAATACCCCAGCATTATTAGACCTACCTTTCATGGTTAAGTGATTTTGCCTAATTACTTGATGATCATTAAGATAAATATTTGAAACTTTGTATATGTTCTACCTATACTAGTTGCTTTAAATGCCCAATTATTATTTGACCTACTTTTCAGGGCTCAGTGATTTTGTCTCAAAACGTGAGGAGTGTTTCACACAATTTCTCAAATTAAGTTATTTCTGACAAAGAGAACTTTTAATACTTCGAGTTCTAAATACAGGATTCGACTTTTATTCGTTTAGGCGACTTATTTGTAATGATGCAACCATCATTACAATATTACTAATATATAATTATCATTATTCCTCTTTTCCTTGCCTTGAACTTGTCAGACACATTTTGCGCAGACCGTTGGTCCAATCTTAACCAAAGTTCACATGATGGTTGACCATTATCCAAGATGCATTTTCCGGTCTTAGAATTCTCAAAATGGCGGCCGTTGCCATGGAAACCGAGAAAATTGGAATATATAAAATGCCTTTTTTCTCAATTACTTTTCAACATTCACATCCAATTGATAATAATGCATTGATAAATAAAATACTTTTGGATTTTGCTATTGTTTCCATAGTTACATGACAGAATGCGGCAATCTGATTTCAAAAAAAAAAAAAAAAAAAAAAAAAAAAAAATCACTTAAAATTAGGTGTTCAAGATGAAGTTTTGAAACTTGTTACATACCCTTACTACAATAGGCCGTTTCAAATTCCGCATTATTATTTGACCTACTTTTCACGTTTGAGTGATTTAGTCTTATAACTTGATTATCATTAAAAATATATAAATTTACTTTATACAAGGGATAAGCTTTATTGCCACACAGACACACACGCACACACACACATAATTAATATATATTAATTATAGGTCCGTCTAGAACGGTTAACACCCCCTTAATCAAAAAAAAAAAAAAAAAAAAAAAAAAAAAAAAAAAAAAAAAAAAAAAAAAAAAAAAAAAAAAAACCCTCAAATTTCAATTTTTACAGACATATTACATTTTAATTTGAAAGCAATGGCTTATACCATCTTCAAAATACATAAGTATTTAGTTTGGCCACCCCTTGATTTATACATATCTGGAGATGTTGAAGGCTAATTTAGAACATTTACTCATTTAAAAAAAAAAAAAACGTCAGGGTTGTCCTGGACGAATTGAAAAGGACGTTATCCAGGTAAAAAAGATATTCGTTATAAGGCAATACAAAACATTACAAAGAACTTCTACCTCATTTATTAAAGTCGACTAGTATACATCGCTCTTTAAAGTTCAAATCACTCTGTTTGGGATACCTGGTCCATAGGGCGAATAACATTCCATATGTTGACTTAGGCAGGGTGCTTCACTGTCGTTTTAATGCATATTGGGATGTACCTTTCATCCGGATAAAGCCATACATAAATGTTTTCTGAAAAAAAAAAAAAAAAAAAAAAAAATCTATTGGTTTTGGTTTTGTGTTCCCTCGCCCAAGAGGATCGTGTATGTTTTATTATTTTGAATGGAATTGTTTCCTCTCTGGTATAGAGCTACCTCAACATTGCTGATGCATTGAGTATTTCAATGAGGACCTTTTTTCGGGTGGGGGGTGTTGAGGGTTCGGGAAATACAAGTTTGCTCTTTATAAAGTTTACCTGTATCTATTCTGGGCGTTAAGTGCCTTGGTCGTAAATTGTATAACAACTGAGATGTTTTTTTTTTCAATCACAACATTAAGTATGATTTGAAACAATACAAATAGTTAACTTGTTTACAAGACATTTCTAGATAGTAAAACTATTATCCGTATACCAGTTTAAAATTTATTCCACTCAGCTTAGTGTTGGAAAACTATCAAATACATAAAAAGTTAAAAAGTTCTTCTTTAAGTTTGGACTTTGGAAAGAGAACCATAAATCATATAACAGTTAACTAGAATTCCTTTAAGATCTATTTCACATTTTGACACTATTAACCCATTTATATTACATGATCGTTTGTCTCAGCTCCTTATTATGTATTCGAGTAACCTATTATTATAAATCTGTATGTTTATTTTTTTCTGTGTGTAGGGAGAGAACCATTTTTAAGATGCACGTTTGATACTAACGAAACATCGTGCTTTCTACGTCAAGCGACGGACGATGCAGGTGACTGGAGATATGCGTCAGTAAGTCTAACTTATATTCTCTTTATACACATGTATAAATATTTCAAATTCAGTAAAAAACGTATGTAAGTTCATATTGTATACGTTGTAAGCATGACTTGAGAGCAAGATATGTTGTAAGATCACTGTAAGATATATCTTACAACTAGGATATTTTCATAAACATGCTATATGGTCAGTGTGCGCGGGTAATGGGCGTCAACGTAATTTTCGGATGAGAACTTTTATAAAAAAAATACATTTGTCAAATTAACTGCATTTGATTACTTTGTAAAACGGTTATGGTTATAATTTGGTTTTGGAATCAATGGGTCAAAGGTTATATGTTTAATATTCAAGGTCACAAATGCATAAACACACTAAATTGAATGATTAACTTAAAATGTTTGATAAAAGTGGTAAAATCACATTCGCGGAAAAAAATGCCATAACAACTTTTTATGCACGTATGATTTTTTTTAAAATGTGTAAATAAAATATATATGAAAGTAAATACTTACCAGATACCCCTTTTCTTACGTGTAAAAAAAACTTGGTTTTCACAGAATTTCCCTGAAAAGTTTTAATTAGTATGTCCATTTTTAAATTTAAAAACTGTCTTTAATCTAAAACAAAATATGATTTAATCTTAAAATTTTTGTTTTTTTTTTATATTTAATATCATGATGGCATTTTAAACACAAAATGTTGAAGTTTTATGGTCAATGTTATTTTTGTAGTATGGTAATGTAGGATTGGATGACACCGGACCTGATGAGCCATTTCAAGGCGATAGATACCTGTACTGGTCATCGAATTATGCTCAGGGTGTTGCAATGAGTACTTATTCTCTGGTTGGAAATCTTTCAGAGTATAACCTAACAAGTAAGTCATTGTGATTTTAACGAAATGTTAAAATGATCAAAATTAATAAATAATTCAGGTTTTTTAACAACTAAAGTTAAACGCAAAAATACCAGTTTATATTTAAAACCACAATTTCTAAAGCAATTCGAAAACACGCAAATTTAGTTAAACAAGCAAACTTCATCATAGAAGTGAGGCCACTGGTAGAATAATCCTCAACTGTCTACCTAGTTACAGCTGCTATATGTGAAGAGAGAGAGAGAGAGAGAGAGAGAGAGAGAGAGAGAGAGAGAGAGAGAGATTTTTATATATTTATCTCGAGGATAAATGTAAAATACGTTTTTAGGTCAAATGGGTTTGAACAATTTCATTTAAACTTTTGTAGTTAAAATTTATGACGACTTTTAACAAGCTAGTGTACTCGCTCTGTAGCAGTTGATACGTCTTAAAGGTTTTCGTTTTTTCAGTAGAGTGTGTTAAACCTACCTCACTTTTCGACATGCTTCTTTCTAAATATACAAGATTGTTAATTTCATGTTTGCTTTTAATTAAAGAATGACGACATATCATGAAAACTACTTTTATTTTTATGGTTTTAGTCAATCATTTAATAACAGACATGTCATAAAGTGATAAACACAGCATTTAAATCATAAAAACATAAGTTATTATAGCAAAATGTTTAAATATCTTTATTTGTTTGTTGACAGTTTATCATAAAAAATCCAAATTTCATAAAATCTGTGAAATACGTTTCGTTGAAAATCTACTCAAAAACGTTTGTTTCATATTCTTCAAAATGAAATTTATAAATTCATATGGTTGGGTTCTTGTTTTCGAGTTATGGGAAGTATTGTCTCCTCTACCCCTTAATTCTTAAATTCCAATGAAAAAAATCTAATCATTATTACGGCATAATCCATTTTTCTTAATGTTTGAAAAATACACATTTAGTTGAACGATTTCCGGAATTTGTCAAAATCGTTTTTCGGTTTTTAAATTATTGTTCCTCAGAGATCGGTTTATTGCATATATTTTTTAATGAATGAAACTGATCTGTTTCAAAATTTGGACATTTCACGAGCTTATTTTGGTATGCTTATACACATTTCATCATAAACTGTTGCTATGCGTGTTCAAATTACACCGGAGAACCGTGTGTGCATCCTGTAGGTAAACCATATGGTAAACAATTTTTCTTTATTATTGCAAAAAGCAAACCTAATTTATTGGCGTGTATATTTAGAATTTAAGTAAATATGTTATGAGAGACCCAAAATCACACAGAATTATCAAATCATGTGTAAGAGACCTCCAAAATTACCGAAAGATCGCGTAACAATGCCAGTTCATTTACTAAACTAAACAATACATTTAAAATATTGTAACACTATAACTAAGGCGTGGTATTTTAAATGGTAACTTTTATTCGGGTGGTAAAACAAACTAGTATACAAATTCTTCACAAATGATATTCTATAAAGCTCACTCTCTCCGGCTAATGGGTAATCCCTATTAGTTACTTCCAGTGCTAATCCCAGTCTGTACAATACATGTGCTGTACTAAGTTTCTTTCACCCTTAAATTTGATATGCAGGCCAAATTAGGTCTTAGCTGACCAGTCCAAATGCATGTTAATTTTGAGAGTATCATTTCAAAAGTTACTAACATTTTAAATCAGAACAATATTTAAATAATGGTATAACAGTTGTAGACTTGACGCGAAAATTTGTATTTTTTACAATTTCTATTAATGTTCGGTTGTTTTGTCTATTTAAACAAAGTTACTTCCCTTGGTGTCGGTTGTCGGCACATACTTTAACGAAAACTTCGATTTTACAAGTGAACGCAGCGCTGCGTGTGTGTGTGTGTGTGTGTGTGTGTGTGTGTGTAAGAGAGAGAGAGAGAGAGAGAGAGAGAGAGAGAGAGAGAGAGAGAGAGAGAGATTGCATGTATGAGAATATTAGCTCAAATTACTTTATAATAATCATTATTTATTAAGTTATATAAACAAGATTGTTATCAAATAATAACACAAAGTTATATGATGTTTTCTGTTTTAGTAAAATTATTATTTAAGTTGTTATTACAGAACATGATTAAATTGAAACCATTATTTTCTTAATTATTAGCTCATTTGAGCTGAAAGCTCAGGTGAGCTATTGCTATCCATCTTCGTCCGTCGTGCGTCGTGTGTAAAATTTTTACATTTGAATCTTCTCCAAAACCACTGGGTCAAATTTATTGAATCTTAGTAACCATCATGCCTGGGTGAAGCCCTTTCAGATTCGCACAAATGAAGGAGTTATGTCCCTTTGGGGCCCAAATAAGAGGAAAATAGTGAAAACCTTTAAAAATCTTCTCCTCTGAATGTACGAGAGATATACCTTAGTTATTTCATTTATAACATTCTTAGGTCATCTTGTTTCAGATTTGCACAAATGGTAGCCATGGGACTTAAAATGAGAAAATGACAAGGCACTTAGTGGGGAAATTGCAGCTAAAAATTATATATTTGTCAATATATCTTGAAAACTATTAACTTTTATAGGCATTTTTATTAGAATATTGTAGATATTGACATGACAATCATTTTGATATATGGCTCAAGGTCATATGTTGAAAGGTCAAGACCACAACTGCAAAAGAAGACTCAGTTTTCTAATTATCTTGGAAACTGTAAGTCAATATGAACTATTTGTATAGGCGTGTAAATTAGAGTATTGTTGGTATTGACATGATGATCATTTTGATAAATGCTTCAAGGTCATACGTTCAAAGGTCAAGGTCACAGCCCCCAAAAAAGTCTCAAATTGCTAGTTATCTTGAAAACTATTAACATTTTGTATAGACACGTATATTAGGATATCGTAGGTATTGACATGACGATCATTTTGATAAATGGTTCAATGGCATATTTTGAAAGCTGAAGGTCTCAGCTACAGAAGAAGGCTTAAATTACTAATTATCTTGAAAACTAATGACTTTTTGTAAAGGCATGTATATTAGAATATTGTAGGTATTAATATGACGAGCATTTTGATAAATGGTTCAAGGTCATATGTTCAAAGGTTAAGGTCACAGATGCAGAAGAAGTATTAAATTGCTAATTATCTTGAAAACTATTAACTTTTTGTATAGGCATGTATATTAGAATATTGTAGGTATTGACATAACGATCATTTTGATAAATGGTTCAAGCTCATATGTTTAAAGGTCAAAGACATAGCTGTATAAGTATACTGAAATTGGTTAATGATTTGGAAAATATTCATTGCACTACAGTTACTTTATGCATATTACTTATAAATGAAATGTGACTGGATATTTCTGATTAAGTTTTGAGACAGTTCTTAACCTTGGAAAACTTGTTAAGTTTCTGTACTTAATATATAGTCTATTGTACTTTGCAAGCAATTTTGGACATATTATCAGGTGAGCGTTAAGGCCCATTGGCCTCTCGTTAAAAGAATGAGTCTCAAAAAGCCGAGCGATCCGCCTATAGGAAGAAATGCCAAGAAATAAGGTTACATCTTTGGGAGACCTCTATATCCCAACATGGATTTGAGGCCAAATGCAAATTAATTTTAGGCTTACGTGCCTATATAAAATATAACGAAATAAAGGCATCTCAAAATTGTTACTAGGAAAAAAACTTAATATGAAAATGTGTCATTGGTTGTTTTCTCACTATTATTACCCGTGTATTGACCAGTGGCCTGATGATAGATCCTAACGTTGTTAGATATATACGAGATGTATTGAAACTAGTTTCAATGATGTGTTCAGATGAGCAGTGCGTAATTTAATTGGGTTATTTGTTGATGAAGCAAATACACTGCGTTTAAATGAGAAAAATATTTTAAAAGTGAAAAAATTACTAAGACATTCATTAAAACAAATAAAAAAACGGACGACATACGATAATCGAACCTAGGACTTTGAGGTAATCATTCCCTACGTCCTACCACACAGCCAGCGTAGATGGTATAGGAATCGTATACTATCTATATCAAGTATGTATATGTTTGGGGCGATTAAGGAGTAATATATTTTATCTTTATCCCAAATTTCAATGCAAGCGCATCTCTCTCCATCAACCAAAGTTGGCAAAAAAGAAGATAAAATATAGAAGTTTTGGTAGTCAAAATATCTTTGATGGAGAGGAATGCGCTGTATGTGTATAAATTGAAAAACATGGTTATTTTCATCAAAATTTTCGTATTTGTATGGAAGTATTCGGAATGCAGCATTATGAAATGTATGTTTAAACACATACTGTAATGTTTTATCAAACATTAATATTCAAAACCGTTTCGTTCTTGTATTCTCTTCTGGATGTTTAAAGTATAAATATTATTGTAACAAATTTAAAATTTTGAATTCTATGGACGGATGCCTCAGCTTTTTGAGAATCATCCTTTTTTACTAATTCAATGTCTTTAACGATTATGTACAAATCCGACAACATGTATTTTAACTGTTCTAGTTGTCATGTGCTATAATTGAATTTTTAGCTCATCCAAGCTTTTAGCTCACGTGAGTTATTTCGATCCGAAATCGTCCGTCTGTGTGTCCGTCGTCCGTCCGTCTGTCTGTTAACTTTTACATTTTCGACTTCTTCTCTGAAACTACAGGGTAGATTTCAAAGAAACTTGAACGGATGCATATATGGGCTGGTGCAATTCAGATTTTTTGTGACATTGTCATGGCTCCCAAAACTAGGTCAAGGTGACCTATGGGTCTAAAAAACTTAAAAAATTTTCTTCTCCGAAACCGATAATGGGAGAAAAAATCTGATGTAATATTTGGCTTTTCTAGGGTCTTAAGCTTATAAATTGTTCATTTCGTGAAATTTGGTAAAAAAAATTAGGTCACGCGTTTTTGCGTTAAATTTTAAAAATTTCGTGAAATGGCTTCAAATTATTATAACTTCGACTATATGAATAGATAATGACATGGGGGTTTTCAGTTTTGACTTTTTCTAGAAATAATCTTCAAAATGGGGTCAAGGTCAAAGTTCAAGGTCATGACTTAGTTTGTAATTTTGCTAGTTTTATGCTATTTTCTTCAAAATTTTAAGAAAAATATATCAAAACATTGTTTAAATGATTAGCATGACAAAATTTAAAAAAGTTCAAAGTTTCGTAAGTATATGATAATGCATGTAGAAGTTGTTGCCCCCCTCCTGAAATGATATTTTGATATGTGATCTTACGTTCAAAGGTCAAGGTCATAGATGCACAATTATCTTGAAAACTATTAACTTTTTGCATAGGCATATACGGTATATTAGAATATTGTAGGTATGAACTTTTTGTATAGGCATGTATATTAGAGTATTGTATGTATTTTTGCCATATGATTTTGGCTATACCCTCAGGTGAGCGTTAAGGCCCATGGGCCTCTTGTTATTCAATAATACAATTCAAAAGTAGCACATGACATAGTAATAGCTTATTTCCAAGATATATATATATATATATATATATATATATATATATATATATATATATATATTTTACTCTTTTTTAGTTTATAACTCTTTTAATGCATTAAAAAATTCAAAACCTATTTTTTCCTCCCTAAATGCCATTGAAAACAAGCCAATAGTCTGAATTTCCTAGAGTTTGTTTGTGGTCATATTCCCTATGATATCCTAACTTTAGTAGATTTTATTAAAATGCAGACACGTCACATGAGATAACGGGAATGTCTCGAGAAAACCACTTACCTTTGCCAAGCGAACTGACAAATCTTGACACACTAGAATCTGCCTGACTTGGATTTAAATCTAGGCTGTGAGAGGCGCTTTGATCTGGTGTTAGAACACTAGGCCACTCCGGTTTCGCAGATATATGATGTAAATATAGCCCAATTATTTAACATTCCTAACAGTAACATTTATTATTCTATTATAAATTAGAAATTCTGCATAAAAAATCATTTGTTAATGCAGATAATAACTGTGTCCGGTATACCATTCGAAATCATGCTACCGTCGTGTTATCAAAACTATATTCTATTTTAAACTAGAAATTCTGCATAAAAAATCATTTGTTAATGCAGATAATAACTGTGTCCGGTATACTATTCGAAATCATGCTACCGTCGCGTTATCAAAACTATATTCTATTTTAAACTAGAAATTATGCATAAGAAATCTTTTGTTAATGCAGATAATAACTGTGTCCGGTATACTATTCGAAATCATGCTACCGTCGCGTTATCAAACGTATGTGAGGAATGGACAGACCCCGGTTTCACAGACATCCGTTAACTAAGATTTTCCTTAACTCAGATTCGGGCAAATTTATAAATCTTAATAACTATGTTAATTTTTGAAAATATTTAAGGATTTGAAGTGCCATTTTAAATATCACCTCAAACCTTTGCTTTATGTTTTATCAAAAAAGTCCATCAGCAGATCCAAAAATCATTGCCAAATTTTGTTCAGAAAAATTTTAGTTAAGGGGTGGAAACCGGGGGTATGTTTTAGTTCAATTTTGATACAAACAAAAAAACATATATACAAAAAATATGTAACAAATAACTTCTTGAATATTTAATAATTTTTTAGAGTTGTAGAAGTAAGTTATTATTTACATCAAAGTTTTTTTTCGAAACTGTCCCAATTCTATCAATATTAATAGTCTTGGGTCCGAACCCACGACCACAAATTTTACAGAAACTAGTTAGAGATAGGAAATATATATATATATTACAGACTTCACGTTGTTACAATTCCATTGGTCGTTTTCCTATCAAATGACGTTGTTATTTTCCAATAACTTTCTACCGGAACTACTTTCGACCAGTTTCTGGGATTACCCATCTTTGTGTTTTATTAATAGGAGTTATTCTTAAATTTTAAACAAATGGGAATGTCTTCGAGATTGGCAAATATTACACCTAGAAACATTAAAATACTTCATTTTTTTAAGATTAAAATTATGCAAAAAATTATTCAACTTGACGTGTTCTGACATTTTTTCACCAAATTATTCAAGACTATTAAATATTTATATATGAAATTTATCTCTTTGTAACCCAGTCGTCGAGAATCCCTTTTGTACACCCCTTAATAATCCAAAGTCAAAATTTTGTTACACACCTAAACCAATTTCTAAACGAGTGTTTTTCGAATTCATGAAAAAAAAAAATTCAAAAAATTATAATTGTAGTCAGGTATACACTGCACATCGCCCGAAGGCTACAGTCCATATCTATGCAGAGTGATGTTGAATTTCAGTTACGCCACATCATGCTTATGTCAGGCCACAGAAACGAGGTCTGAGTTTACAGCTATTGTAGGGACTATTCTGTTCACACAAGAAACAATATCAGTGATACCCTCTCGGTTAACGTCCAGTCTAACGTCCACCACCTACCGCTTGTTTTACCTCAACATGTCTCTGATCAGCTCATTAGTTCAGAAATGTAGGTCAGCATAAAACCTGTTTAATTTTGGGTTTGTGATTATAAGAATTGAATTTCACTCTTTACGTTCTTATCGGGGTTTTACACAATTTTTAATAATTTCCACGTTGCTACACCACGATAACAACGTAAAAAGTGAAATCCAATTCTAAGAGAGAGAGAGAGAGAGGGAGAGAGAGAGAGAGAGAGAGAGAGAGAGAGAGAGAGTATTTCTCTTATAATGTTTTTCAGACAATGAACGATTATGTTTAATTTTCAACTATGTGAATGACAGAACTGATAACATAATATTTAATCTTTATGATGGTGGCCTTTCAACGGTGTATAAATCAGGAAATAGATGGAACGAAATATCTGTTAGTTTTTCCTATCGGGAAGGTGTGGACGTAAGTATAATCATTACTTATGTTGGCATAGTTTACTACAGACTAATCTATGGAACCAGAAAATTTTTGGTTGACTTGGAGGCGATTCTTCTGGAAACGTTTGACTTTAAGATCTCTATTTTAAAGGCTTGTCATTGTCATTTATTATATTTTTAGACTTCGTGTGATTTGCGAGTGTATGATGTCGTATAATGATGATTTCAAAAAATAAATAAATAAAATTAAAAAAACAAATATCATAAAAAAAATTAATATAATTAATATTAAAATCGACAGACTCCAAATATGATAATAAATCATAAATCATACACTGTTAAATTTTACTTTATAAACTTAAAACACTTTTTGTATTTTGTAGATAAGCGTGTCTGTAATAGAACAAGCCAATAACTCTTATGGTGTAGTAGCTATAGACAACGTCAGGTTGTTCAAAGAGAATTGTGGTAAACAACTTTTGTTCATTCCCCAAGTGCCAATTTTCCTTAAGTCTGAATTAAGTTTGTTCGGTTTTTTTTTTTTTTTTTTTGGTTTTTTTTTTTTTTTTGATATTTAATTCGATTTTGAATATATATATATATATATATATATATATATATATATATATATATATATATATATATATAATTATATATAATTAATAATGATACAAATTGTATACTTGTCTGATGATAATTAACATTTGTTTTTACAGGCTGCCTTAGTTACTCTTGTGTTTACCCATCTGTTTGCAATGACACTACAGGTTGTACATGTGTTGAAGGAGCCTATGGAGAAGTATGTCATTTTTCAAGTAAGTGTAGGAAATTTGACGCGATTTCCTTTCCTTTTAATTTGGGAAATACTTGAGCATGATTATTCAGACAGATGACTGAAAAAGCTGTGGCTGACATTTATAATTTATTATTAGTATCATACATGCTAAAGTCATATAATTCATAGCATTTATAAGTACAAATCTTATTATTGCATAAGATCTCGAAGATCCACGCCTATAAACAATTTGACCTGTTTTAAATCATTAATAATAAAAATGGCAACTAAACAGCAAATAAAACACAAACCATACTAGTCCATGCCCTAAAATTCAGTCAAAGGAACGACAAAAGATTTGGATTATAAATGATAAAACTCAAGATTTTGGAGGCATGCTCGAGTTGATGTAAATTTATTATTAAAATACCCTAATTATTCTGCTTATTTAGCAAGTAGTTGTCCGCAAATACGCAACTTGAATTTATAAACATAAAGCGAGCAAAAAGTTTTTGTCATCTATCAGAAAAAAGGACTTTTTATAGTTTAAAATGGGTAAATAATGAATGAGAAGTCTTAAATTTAATACTTAGATTTTGCATTTTATTATTATTATTATCATTATTATTATTATTATTATTATTATTATTATTATGTCTTCTTCAACATTTCTCCGAGGAGTTTCTCAAGGATGGCTTTTCCGAATGTTTTATAAATTTAAAGGAGTAAAAATATATAATACGAATACCAGTTAAATTTTGATGTGCCAGATGTGCACATTTCGGAAATTCATTCCTCATCAGTGACACTAAGACCGAAAAGTTTGATACATAAAAATTATAAGCCAAACAGTTGAAAATAATGAATCTAAAGTTTCAAAATTATATAAATCCAAATCCGTCTAAGGAATGCTGTGCATGAGGGAACAAACCTTAGTTTTAAATAGGTATTATTGTCAAGGTGCCTTTTGCTATTTATGATTTCAAAATGGCAACAGGAGCTTTATTATCGGAGTTTTATTTTTTTTAAAATCAAAACAGCTTTTTCTTCTTAAATACTTGAAAAATAATATTGCAACTTGAAAGGTACATGATACAAAGTTTTTTTCCAAATGATATATTGGTTTGAATAAACAAGAGATATATTCTTCCGAGTTTAATGACCCTTCCAAACATAAATATTATCAAATTGTTATTGCCCCCTTAATATTTGACAGATAATGTTGAAATAGGAATGTAATTTGAAAGTTCTTTTCATATGATATAGTGTTTGGAATAAATGTGATATATATTTATTGGAGTATAATGCCGCCTCTAAAGCAATAAATAAATAAATACTAATAAATAAACAGTTGTTTCACTCTTGATACTTGACAGATAATTTTGAAATTAGTACTAGGAAGGTATATAATACAACATTCTTTTTCAAATGATACATTGTTTTGAAAAAAAGTTAAGTTTTGAATGACCTTCAAATTATATTTTTTTTATTGAACGGTTATTTCATCCTTGTTACTTGTCATATAAATGTGAAACTTGGACGGTACATAATACAAAAACTTTTTTCAAATGATATAACAAAAGTTATATTTATAAGTATTTTCCCCTTTAACAACAAGTTTTATTAAACATTTAGTGTCAAATTTTGGTTACCAATGGTAGTATGTTTCAAATTGTCAATCTAAAACAGATCCCGGATTTGAAAAAAAAATATTGCAAGTCAAAAATCTGATTGCTTGAATTAGGGGCCTTTTAATGACACCCCGTTACTTCAAGTACTTGATATAAGTATGTTTTTACATGGAATATTTAAATGCAAAGTCTTGTACAAGATTATGATAAAATGGTTTAATATCAATAAAATAGTACAAATTAATTGTTTTCTAGATGGCTCAATCGTGAGTTCGTTTGACAAAGGTGTATTTACGGAATATGCGTTCCAAACCGCCAGTGCCTCATCATTCTTAGGAGGAAAAGTAAGTGGGTTTTTTTTTTATTGTTTATTGTTATACTAGCATGTGTGCAAATTCGTCAATACATTTTGTACATTGATGTTGTTTTTGTATTTCAAAACATTACAGATTTAAAATTATGACAACTGTGTCACAAGTGGTTCAATAACACAAATCGTTAATAAATAATAATTCTGTTTTATTGACTTTGACGTAGATACAGAAATCAATATGTTATGCATAAATGAATAAATGCATGAATGAACGTCCTGTAAGTACAGAATAATAAGACAATGTTATATACATGTTCATTCATGAGATCACACACACACACACACACACACACACACACACACACACACAATCACGCACAATAACGCACTTTAACATAATCATGCAAATACCCAGTACAACTTTCTGTCTATCATTAAATAAATATATATATATATATAACTACTGGGTTATACCAGGTCACCGATAACGAGTATAAACATGTACTCGATATACCTTACAGGTATCGACAGTAATATTAACACTAAACCGCGCCCGTGAAATACTGTATTTAAATAATAATAAAATCATATTAAAGAAACTAATGAATTAAAATTAACATACCTGCTTTAAATTTCTGTTTAACCAACCGTGTATCCATGAAGGATAAACATGCAGATGTATGACTAAGTTTGTAAAAAAAGGTACATCCTGACACTTGGACTGTGTCGTAGGGAATGCAATGGTCCGTCTAGAAGCAGTGACCTGTGAAGTAAAGTATTAAGCAAGCTCATTAATGTAAAGTTAATAAGTAGAATGGCGTAGTTAGAAAATACCTACTTAATTAATACCTACCCCCAAAGTAATGTAAAATAATGATGCAATTAAGCTAATTAAGCATATCTTAAGCTAAAACTTAACTAGCGTCTTAATTAAAACTTTATATAGGAATTTAAATAACTATATAAATAACTACCTGTGACATTCTCCCCTGCTAGGAAAAATGGCTTCTGACATTTTTGACAATATATAGTCATATGATTTATATTATAAAATATATATTAGCTAGATGCTTATATTTTTATATATTGTTGAACAGTAAATATTTTGTCTTGCAGTACAAAACAATTATTACACAACAATGACATGTACACATATACATCGTACATGTATTTATATACTTACGCTAATAAATCATAACAAATGATGTGGATATATAGCGTGACTAAATATTGTATACTTACTTAAAATATTAGTAAACACCTGACATTCTCTCAAGCACATACCTTAAATATTCACTTACCTGTTTAGACATATCATACTTCTTGTTGTATTTGACCATTATACACCCAGTCTCCATATCGATCAGGTGGTTGACGTACTCTTGTAGATCTACGTGGTAACTGTGGATCTGTAACTATCTCTGGAACACTGGAATCAGAAAAAGAAAAATGATTAAACTATTACAGATGGACCAGATGAAGATGACACCGCAAATGTTGATGGCTGTGTCATACTAGATGACCTACTCGGTATTTGACTGACGCTTGACTGTTGATTGGAACTGTTATTATCCGGAAACTTAACACGCCTGCGTAATGGAAAAATATGATAAAATGAGTCTTCTGAATCTTCTGAGTTTAAATTTGCACATGTTTGTTCTTCTGTAATCTCTGAATTTTCTTTCTGTTCTGATCTTAACTTTGTTCTTTCGATGTAGTGTCTTAACTGTGGATCCGTTCTCTTTCTTCAATTTATAAACTGGAATGCCATCCATCGGTATACCGGCAATAACATAGACGTCCTTGTTCCATATATCTGCCAACTTGTTCTTCCCCTTGAAACTAATATTTTGTATCAACACGCGATCTCCAACATCTAAAGTGGCCTCTCTTACTTTCAAATCATATAGACATTTAAGTCTCTTTGAAACTTTTCTGTCTTTCTCGTGCTACTACTTTGTACGCATAATGTAATCTCTTTTTTAACTGCTTCGCGTAATTGGCCTTAGAACTGATATTTAATGCATCAGGTGACGTTAAACCAAGGTAGGCATCCATTGCTAATCATGGGTGTCTTCCGAACATCAAATAATATTGGGCAAAACCAGTACTGTCATGTCGAGTTGCGTTGTAAGAATGAACAAGTGGAGCTACATACGCCTTCCAATCTGATTTCTGGTTAGCATATAAGGTTCCTAACATATTCATTGAAATTTGGTTGAAGCGCTCTGTCATGCCATTGCACATAGGATGGTATGGCGTTGTCCTGGTTTTGGTTACCCTGGCTATCATACACAATTCTCGGATAAAATCGCCCTCAAAATTTCTTCCTTGATCAGTATGTAGCCTCGATGGAAATCCATAATGCAGAATAAAGTTCTCGAACAGTGCTTTAGCTGTTACCTTGGCAGTTTGGTTACGGGTTGGAATTGCTTGTGCGTACCTGGTAAAGTGATCGGTAATAAACAATATATCTTCATACCCTCCTTTGGATCTTTCTAACTTAAAACAATCTATGCAAGCTAATTCCATTGGCTGTGTTGACACTATATTCACTAATTCTGCTGTTACTTTCGGTTTTGTCTTATGCTTTATACATCTCTCACATGTCTTGATCCTTTTTTCAACATCTTACTCCAAACCTGGCAAATAAAATCTTGATCCTACTAAATATAACGTTCTATCTCTGCCTTGGTGTCCTGACTCATCATGAAGAGCTTTCAATGCCATCTCTCTAGACTTCTTTGGTAACACTAACTGTTTTAAAATTTCTCCGTTCGCTGTTGTCATTCTGTATAAGATTTGATCTTCAACTTTAAACTTCTTCCATTCCCTCAAGCATCGAACAACTTCTGGTGCTTCAGCTCTGAGAGCTAATCCAGTTGGACAAAGTCAAGTCTCTGTAACGCTAAAATCCTACCAATACAAGTATCTGAGTTCTGCTTCTCCGACCAGGTAACATGGTTTATTTCTGTAGCTTTTATAAAATCTTCTTGTGGGTCTAACTTGTGTATCTCATCTTCACAAGAAATATCTGAAACTAAAACTGTCTCAATATATGGGCATGTACTACTGTCTCTGGTATATGTTTGACACACTGCATTAATTACATCAGGAAAATACGGACATTTCACGCGGCCGTCTGGACAAACCATCAACATCAGCGTTCGGTTTTCCACTTCTGTAAAGAAATAGTAAAGTTGTAGTTACTCAATGCATCTACCCATCTGTGTCCGGTTGTGTCCGGTTGCGTCCAATTTGGCACTCGATAACACATAAGTGAAAGGGTTTTTATCAGTACGAACTTCAAATGTGTGTTGAAGTATAAATAATCGTGAAACTTAACACACAAGGCCCATTTCAAACACAAAAACTCCAACTTGTGAGCAGGGTAATGCTTTTCACTGTTACGAAAACCTCTACTAGCGTAGGCTATAACCCTTTCAACTCCATCTAGGTTCTGGTAAAGAATAACTCCTAATCCGTCAATTGACGCATCTGTGTTAACCAAGAATGGTTTTATAAAATCTGCATAGGTTGAAATAGGTTGTTTGGTCAATTTGAGCTTCAACAAATCAAATGCTTACTGTTGATCTTCACTCAAATGCCATTCAATACTTTTCTTCTTACATGATTTCTTCTTGGTCTTATGTGTACAGTAGCCAACTAACAGGTCATTTAACGGCTTTACAATCGTAGCATAATCTTTGATGAACCTTCCATAATAACCTGTAAAACCTAAATATGATCGCAACTCTTTAATATCCTTAGGAACTGGCCACTTGATTAATGCTGACAACTTATCTGGATCTGTCTGAACTCCTTTTTCACAGACAACATGGCCTAAATAAGTAACCTTCTTCTTGAAAAATTCACACTAGGATGGTTTTAACTTCAATCCGTTTTTTTCTATTCTACTCAGCACAGCGTTGAGTGTAACTAAATGATCTTCAAAAGTTCTAGTCGGATAAATCAAAATATCGCCCAAAAATACCAAACAATTCTGTAAATTTAGATCCGCCATGCAACTTTCCTTTAACCTCTGAAACGTAGCCGGAGCATTTGTAAGTCCAAACGCCATACGATAACACTCGAAAAATCCTACGTCATTCACTGTGAATGCTGTTTTGGCTCGCCTCTTCCTTAGTTTCCACTTCCTTATATCCACGTCAATTCCGCAACCGGTTAATTGACGTCTATTTCCGGTTAGCTTATACAAATCCGATCAATGTCGTCTATATCCGGTTGTAGAGCATTCCCGCTAAAAACTTGCCACACCCTGTTACAATTTCCCGCCAAATCAACTACACCTTTCGTCAAAGTCACTACGTGGGCGCCATTTGTCACAAGTGGTTCGATAACACAAATCGTTAATAAATAATAATTAGGTTTTATTGACTTTGAGGTAGATACAGAAATCAATTCCTTATGTATATATGAATGAATGAATGCATGAATGAACGTCCTGCAAGCTCAGAATAATAAGACAATATTATATACATATTCATTCATGAGATCACACACACACACACACACACACACACACACACATAATCACGCACAAAAACGCACTTTAACATAATCATGCAAATACCCAGTACAACTTTCAGTCTATCATTAAATAAATATATATATATATAACTACTGGGTTATACCAGGTCACCGTTAACGAGTATAAACATGTACTCGATATACATTACAGGTATCGACAGTAATATAAACAATAATCTGCACCCGTGAAATACTGTATTTAAATAATAAAATCATTTTTAAGAACTGATAAAGTAAAATTAACATACCTGCTTTAAATTTCTGTTTTATCCATGAAAAATAAACATGCAGATGTATGAACAAGTTTGTAGAAAAAAGTACGTCCTGACACTTTTACTGAGTCATAAGGAATACAATGGTCCGTCTAGAAAACGCAACAAAATGCAGTGACCTGTGAAGTTACGTATTAAATACCTACTTAATTAATACCTACCCCCAAATTAATGTAAAATAATGATGCAATTAAGCATATCTTAAGCTAAAACTTAACTAGCGTCTTAATTAAAACTTAATAAAGGAATTTAAATAACTAATTAAATAACTACCTGTGACAACTGTGAAAATATATGGCGTCAAATTGCCTTTTAATAAAGCTATGTAATCGATAAAAAAAATCATTGTCTTTGGGTTTTGAAATTTCGTAAATACCTGTTATGTAAGCGTTTTGCAGATGCTAAGAATAAAAACAATCTATGGTCGATTTAAATATTTTTGCGGGTTTCATTTAAATCTTGTTTTCAATGATCAAAATAGAAAGAATAATATTTTTTTATAATTTTTTTCTTTTTAAGTAAAGGAACTTATTTTTTAAAATAACAAAAGTAACCGGCATTAAGTTTGTGTTCGTTTTGTTAGCATATTGTCCATGTAACGTTACTGTAACGCAATCCACGCTGATAACTGCATCCAATAATTTCATTTATCGAAAATTCTGTTGAAGTTTTGAAATAATCTGGGTTTTTTTTGCGGGGAAATTATATTTCAAACTTTTTTTTGAAAAATAGTGATTGCCCAAACTGATATCATATCTTGGAAAAATGACTTGTTTAATTCAGCAAAAAGATTTATTCATATATTGCATCTTTCGCTGCCACAAAATCAGTGACTACAACTGTTGAAATAAGACGAATAATCACAAATTCGATTCTAACCCTTACGCTGTGCAAAAAAGACTTATGACGTATGACTTCCATGCTCTCTCTTAGCAATGTTTATCCATGCATAATAACTAAATGAATCCAGGATTTGTTTGGACTAAAATGTCAGCAATATAAAAAAACGACTTACCTAATATTTAATAAATATTTTGTATTTATTTTTTAATTTCCAATATTAAAGATTATTATTATACGAGTATGAAAATATTGTCGCAGAAATGATACTGCAAATTTTAAAAGAACAAATAAACCGAAATTAAATCAATCATAATTATTACATCAATTTTAGGTACATTTAAGACACGATTTTGTTCAATTTACAGATACCAATGCATGTATTTTCTTGAGCAATCTAAAAGCAATTAAGTTTTATATTAAAGACTTGCGCTTCCGGTGCCTACCATGACTTTTCATAGGTCGGTAAATATTTTTATGTTGGTTTGCTCACATGGACTTAAAACAAAATAGAAACTGCACACAACAAATACAAACATGAGGAGAAGTTTCACTACACCGGTAGCAATTATTTTACGAGGTACAGGGGCTCAACAGAGATTATTATTATGCAAATTAAGTTAACACCCCTCGAAAACTATCTAGGTCACCTCACATGATGAGTACAGAAAATAAGAAAACTGACAGTAAGGGAATTGAAAGTGCGAGTATGGACAATCCAATTTCAAATGAGGATATAAATAAATAAATAAATAAATAATTTATATATATATATATATATATATATATATATATATATATATATGTGTGTGTGTGTGTGTGTGTGTGTGTGTGTGTGTGTGTGTCCCTTGTACAATCGTGTGTTTTTGCTTCTATTACTGTATTTAAAAGGCATGGTTTTGTGAGCGAAATGTGAAAATTATAAAATAGTGGATTGATAGTGGAATGTATGTTTTTGTTTTACTTGTTTTGTTTGTTTGTCTGTCTGTTGTGTGGGTGTTGTTTTAAAGTAATGGAGTATAGGGAATTTGTGTTTTATGGGTATCTCAAAAAAGTCATGTTAGTTTTGCAGTTTGTTCTTTTTCATTCTCTTGCTGTTGATGTTGTGATTATAACACATTATAAGATATTGGAGAATTGTTAAAAATTTTGTACCTCAGTTGTTGAGGGTTAAATGGTGTAATTAAATGGAAAGATGTTTTCAAATATTTGAGGGAACCAATGCTTTTGCTTTCTGCACACAAGATACACATTTTGATAAGACTTGTCTAGGGCAAGTAAGAAGCTATACGACAAACGTGATGACTTCAATTTGTACTTATACTTAAATTATAACACACAAGAAAGGTAACATTTGAAGCTATACGACAAACGTGAAGACTTCAATTTTTCTTTTGTCAACTTTCCGTTTTTTGCAGTAATATCCCTGCTTCTCGTAAGTATGGTGTATATGTTTCACAGTTAATACGTTATAGTAGAGCTTGTTCTCACTACGGGAACTTCTTTCTACAACGAAGCAAATTGCTTTCAATAAAATTATTGACTCAAGGATATTGCAAGCCTAGGCTAATCAATTCTCTAAAAAAGTTTTATGATCGTCATCAAAATATTGTTGATTAGTATGAAGTCACTGTATCCAGACTGATAGTGAATATATTTGACTTACCAAAGTTCCTTGTTCCGTTCATTCTCAAAATCGACTTTGCACGTGACGGGTGTAGCTAGCTAGACAGGTTTGCTTACTCTTCCTGAGCATCTGGTTCACTTCCTTGATGGAAATTCACGGGTATTACTACATTTGCCAGTTTTCAAAGTTTTAACTTTGGTTTTCTTGGGATTGTGATTTGGACATGGACTGGTATGTTTTTGTGTTTTGTTAAATTATGTGTTATACAATTTTTTCTGATTGTTTTAGTATTAGTCGTGGATGTAGACAAGGTGACCCAATATCACCGTGCTTGTTTACTTTGTGTGCAGAAATCTTGACCATAATACTTAGATATAGTAAAAAATTAAAGATATAAATTTGCTCATGACCCTTTATATTTTCTAGATGGCCCTGAAATATCGCTAAAAATGCCTTGTCTTTGATTGATCAGTTTTCAAAATTTTCAAGTTTGCGTCCACATTATGATCAAACCAAATGTATTTTGATTGGCTCAAAGAAAAGCAATAGCGACAACATATGCCTACCAGGAATACAATTTAATTTGGACCAGAGAACCGTTTACAGTTCTGGGTGTAATCTTTTCTATAAATAGTGATGAAATATGTGAACTGAAGTTTAGACCAAATATTGAAGAAATTAAAACAAAATAGTCCCATCTAAACGACAAATAACAACCCTCGAAAGACTTATAGTAGTCAAAAGTATTTTGATATAAAATTACGCACTTGTTTATTAGTCCTACCAACCCCAGTATTAACATGATTAATAAATTGGAAAGTGTGTTGTTTTGATATTTGGAATTCCAAAACGGACAGGATAGCTAGAAAAACAGTTGTTCAGAAGTTTCCAAAAGAAGGAATAAGGATGAGCCATATTAGATCTCTCATTAAAAGCTTAAAATTATTTTTGTAGCATTGGTCCAGGATATTTTTAAAAAACATACAAAGGTAAAAATCTTTTTGGAACGATGTTTTTCAGTCACTATATGATTTTATGAATATATTACAAGATGAGTATATTTTTATGCCTCTCTGGTATAATAAATACATTAAGATTAATAATAAAATTGTTTTCTACAAGTTTTGATTCTGTAAATGTATTCAAGCTATTTGAGGTTTGATTGATAAAGATATATAAATATGAAGATTTCTTTAGAAGGTTTAATTTCCATCCTGTTTTAACCCAGTTTTTAGGTTTTAGGAATGTAATTAATAAAAGCAACAAGCATATGATTTTAATTCATATGAAATAATTCAGACATATATTAAGATTTGTACTATTTATGGTTAAATATAAGAAAGGATGTAGAAATATATATGATCGTTTTTATTAAACAAATGTATGTAAAACCTATAAGTCAAAATAAATGGAAACAGAAATAAGTAATGAACTTTGATGACATATGGTGGAAAATTGTATTTCTTGTATTTTGAAACTACTAAAGACATTAAGCTACGCTGGTTTGAATACCGCATCTCCCATAGAATTCTGAGCACAAATGCATTTTAGCAAAAACATGGATTGGCGAATAATAGACTACGTAGTATTTGCAAGGAAGTTCCTGAAACTTTAGAGCTTTTTTTTTTTGACATTCTAGTATTATCGCTCAATTTTGTAACAAAATAATAGATGGTTAATGAAGTTTTTATTTTGAAAACAACATTTAATATAACTAATTTCATTTTTGGATATTTTTCAAGAAACAGTTCTCTTCTGATGCATTACTATTGCTATATTCCATATTTATCGTCAAAAGTGGCGAAATTCTCTTCCTTACTTCGAAAATGTAAAAAAGGAAGTTTTACATTACAAAAAAATTGAAGAATATATATTTAGGAAAAATTGTATATTTGCTAAATATATTTCAAATGGAGGGATTTTTCGTATAGGCATGTTTTGTAAACTGTTTAAAGTACTGTAAACGTATTGACGTAGGCGTGTATGATTTATAGACCAAGTTGGGATATTCGTTATTTTCCAGTGAACTTAAATAGGTTAAAATGGTATAGCTTAACGAAGCAAATTACCTTTAATTAAATTATTGACACAAGGATATTGCAAGCCTAGGCTAATCAGGGCCCTTAAAAAGTTTATTGCCGTCATCACAATATTGTTGATAAGTATGTAGTTACTGTATCCCAACTTATACTGGATATATTTGACTTACCATAGTTCTTTGTTCCTTTCATTCTCAAAATTGACTTGCACGTGACGGGTGTAGCTAGCTAGACAGGAGGTGCTTACCCTTCCGGAGCACCCGGCCTCACTTCCTTGATGGAAGTTCACGTGTATAACATATTTTGCCAGTTTGCAAAGTTTTTACTTTGTTTTTGGGATTGTGATATGGACAGGGACTGGTATGTTTGTTTTATTTTTATTACCATCCACATAATAGCCATGCAAAAATAGATAGAATAATTGCACTACAATATTAATACGTTCACAGTATATACATATATTATACATGTGTATTCTAATATGAAAGCACATAAAGTTTGAAAGGATGAATGGTTGTATGTAAGTTGTATTTTGTCATCTATGAATATTCTGTTTTTATGTTATAGTTTTGTCTATGTAAATGACAAAAAAAAAAAAAAAAAAAAAAAAAAAAAAAAAAAAAAAAAAAAAAAAAAAAAAATTATTTTTAAGTGTTTTTTAATTTCTTCTCCAGATTTAACTTTTTTATTGTTTATTGCTCTGATTGTTTTCAATAAAGATGGTTTAATATTCTATAATGCTTTTAACTGTTTGTGGAGGAAAATAAATCTGAGAAATTTTTTATTTGATTGGCTGTTTTTTTTAAAACATTGTTACTCGACTTGAACAAAAAATGTATCATAGATGAATTTCAACTGAGTCAAAATTCAGTCTTGCGGTAAATCGAAAAAGACTTAACCCAAATCACAACATTAAATTTAACTAGTTTCTTCAAATCAGGTATTTTTAATATTTACAGGGAAACAGATCTAGAGAAATCAATGGAACATTTGAAGCGGATGAACGTTACTTGTATTCCATTATTCCCTCATCACTATTGATAATTTTTCAACCCATAACTGTACCATGTAATGTTTTTGTTTCTTCTTTAAGAACTTATTTACAAATTTTATGTTTGTTTATCATCATCGATGAATTCACATTATATATAAACAGCAGAAATATATAGATACAGACATACAAAAACCGTTTATATTTTTTTATATCCAGGGACCGAGCCATGTATTTAATAATAAATGTGCGCACTGTATATGACAATATGTTTATACTGAATGTATTTTAGATTTTAACAAAATAATAGAAGCTGGAAAATAAAATGTGTCTATGGTAACCTTACTTCTTGTAAACTATGCGTTAAACAAGAAAAAATTAAGATTGTATATAATAATTTGTTAACACACACACACACACACACACACACACACACACACCTTAACGTTTATTTAAGCGGTTATTTATCAAACTTGTTCTTCAACATTTAATTATCGATCCTTTTTTGTGTAATTATTGCTTTATCAAGATGTACCCTAAACTCGATTTATTTATAATCATTGGTCTAACAAACACCCTATTTTCTATCTACCAAACGTCTTATAATCAACAGTTGTATCGTTACCATGTTACAATCAATGTGTTGTAACTATTCCCTGGAACAAATTTCTAAGCCAATTACCTAATGTAAATGAGCCACTATTTTTTAACGCATTAATTTAGTCTTTCAATCGTTTCTTTTTTGTTATAATTGGTTTACCAAAGTGATTGATCTGACATATTTTGTTTATGAACATCTCTTCACAAACATATAACACAAAAACCAATTAATTTTTGATGTGCGAGATGTGCACATTTTGAGAATCAGTTTCTCATTACTGAAACTAAGACCGAAAATTCTGTAATACAAAAAAAAAAAAAAAAAAAAAAAAAAAAAAAAAAAAAAAAAAAAAAATACATGAGCCAGACGGTTTAAAATTAATTAATCTAAAATTCAAAAATTATATTATTCCAAATCCAGTTAGGGAATACTTTGCACGAGGGAAAAAACCTTAATATTTCTTACTATCAGACTTTGTGCATTATAATTCATTATTCATTATTGAAAGATAAAAAACTCAATATCAGTGACAGTTTTTACAATACATTTCCAGTTAAAATTCAAAAGAGGTAAAGAAAATTTTGTGTTTTGCTTTTTAGATCCATGCGATATATATACTTTTGAATTTGATTACTACATGAATGGGGACGATCATACGCTTTTAGCTTTAGCCTCAGAAACACTACGTTTTTTTGGACCAGTACTATCAGGAAGTCAAGGACCACAGTGGAATTCGATGCTGGTTACCGTGCCGTTTGAGGAAATGAAGAATCCATTAACTAATGCATCAGTAAGTTTGCGCGGAACTGCTATAGTTAAGACAATTTTAATGGTAGATATATGCTATGTAAAAAAAATCAGGGAAACATGATATGAATTTATGAATGTGCCCCTGAAAAATGCAACGGGCAACATACATTGACAAAAGACAAAACAATATAAATAAACGGTACATAAGACACAGAGAACGACTGCTAGTTATAAAAAAGGTTTTAACTTACTAACAATGACCACATAAAACTAACACAAATACACATTTCAAAAAAACATGAGAGTCGTACATCTTTTTATAATTATTTCTTAAAAAATCAATAAGGTAATTCTCCGCAACTTTGAAAATGACTGAAGTAGGAAACCAGCCACAAAACATACAATTAACTGACAAACTATGTCCATCTTGTACCAGCCGAAGTTGGATGTGAAATGCTGCAGTGGGAATGGAGTGCGGTGATATTATGGCGATTTATGCTCCTCTAGGGTTCTTTTTTTTTTGTTACCGAGATAGTTCAGTACAAAATACTCAGATGAAAAGCATCTGCCTTAAACAAGTGCAATTAAAATGTTCGCTAGCTAAGACCTGCGCAATTTAACTGCGAGCTTAGGAGATAGAGACATCATGGTCAGTAAGCCTATGCTGGGATTTAATTTCTGGGCGACCAAAGCTTAGCCAGTTTTAAGGTTTGGTTTATGTTTTTAAGGTTTATTCAACACCAGAAAATAGACGTTACCGGGTATCATAGTGTTCTAAAGGGTTAATGGTTATAAATGTTTTGAGCAGCACCGTTATGTTAATTAGTTGCAAGACAAATGCCTTTTATTGTTAAAATCGATTAAAGTAGTCTTTTTGTATATAATCGGTTGTAATCAAGCATAAAATTACTAGTTTATGTCTTAATTTTAACTGGTATTTGTGTTAAATATTTAACATATTGTACAATATGCTCCTTTTTCTCCACATAATAATTTTTTCCGCTTCAAAAATAAATTTACCATATAACAAAATAAAAACTAACGACAGCATGGTTTTTCATATTGCAATACATAGTATTCCTTATCAAGCTTACATTTTAACTAACTGATAAACTACATGGCAAGATATATATAAACATTCGATTGTTAAACATATTATACAATAGGATTACATAGTACAATTATAGATGATTTCAATTATTAAAAACAACCAGTTAAGTTTACAGCCTACTGGTTATTGTAACACATTCAGTAAGAAAGTTGTCCGATCTCCTGCTAATTGGTTGTTTAAAGAGGGCTTTTTTAAATTTAACATGTAAAGCCTCCAGGATCACCAAATCAAAGTCTTTGTTACCTTTATTAAGGGTTTTGAATGCATTGGTAATACCGGATTCTTCACATGTCTTACAAGTTTCCGTGTGATTAAATATGGCTCTTCCTGTTTTAAAAAGTTTCATTTATTCGTCTCTGATGGTATATTTTAGTCATTCCTACATAGGTAGTACTTGGATCGTCCAAGCATTGAAGCATTGAAATTTATATATTACAGATGCCTTCAGGTGACTGTTACTTTTGTTTTTAAGTGAGAAGAAATTTCTTACTTAAAAAGAGGAGAATACTATATTTACATGGATGTTTTTTTTTATTTTAAAACGTTTTTCAGTTTTTTCTTAAGAACCAGTGAGGCATTACCAATATACGGCAATAAAAACGTGTATTTTATATCATCTTTGGTTTAAGTGCTAAAATATTATAATATCTAGAGAATTTGTCCGAATTGAATTTTCTTATAAATTTGAACATAAACTCTTCAGGGTAATTATTTGATAATAGTTAATTTTTTATTTTTTCTATTTCATTATTTTATTATTTATCCATGAAGACCATACTAGATATTCCCTATCTAGAAAACCTAAGATTAGACCTCTTTTTCATTGTGTTAGACACATTGTATTAAAATTTAAAAGCAGACCTGTAAATGTTCCCTTTCTATATATTTCTGTCGAAAACCCATGTTCAATTTTTTGTTGTATTAACATCTAAAATGTAAAGAGTTATTAATGCTTTCTTCATATGTAAATTCCAAATTTTTGTGCTGAGAATTTATAATTTTAAAAAACTTCCTTCGTTTCGAAAATGCAAAATATATCCTCAAAATATCTTCTAAAAATAATAGGGGGAAACTGTTTGTTCATCGAATTCTGTTCTAAATATAAATAAAACAAACATACCAGTCCGTGTCCACATCACAATCCTTAAAACCAAGTAAAAACTTTGTAAACTGGCAAAACATGTTATACACGTGAACTTCCATCAAGGAAGTGAGGCCGAGTGCTCCGGAAGGGTAAGCACCTCCTGTCTAGCGAGCTACGCCCGAAAAATAAATTTGCTTATGTCGGTCCTTAAGGGCTAACCATCATTATTCAATCTGTCTGTCGATAATAGATATTATTAAATGTGGAGATTCCTCCGGTTGCGAATTTTAACAGTTTTTGAATATGTGTCTGTTTGTAATTTTAATAGAACCTGGTGAATACATGTAATCAGTTGCTTAAATGATCGATTCTTCTAAAGGTATATTTGTAAATAAGGAAACAACTTCAAAACTAACAATAAAGTGTTCTGTTTTAATTTAATTTTGTTTTCTTCTAACACATCCAAAAGTTCGTAAGTTGAATTTAACATATATTGATTTGGTATATTTGGTTTTATAAATTTGACCACAAATTTAGCAAGATTATATTCAGCCGTATTGAGCATACTGACCACTGGGCGAAGAGGACATTGTTGTTTATGTACTTTTGCCATACCATAGATCTTACCAGGCTGGCTAGCATACTGACCACTGGGCGGAGAGGACATTGTTGTTTATGTACTTTTGCCATACCACAGATCTTACCAGGCTGGCTGCCGGGTGGTGCCATATCTTCATATGTGCCATTATTAAGATATGGTTTCAAATATTTCCTATATAATATAACAGTTTGTTTTCGGTCTTGACTACTGAGTTGTCATTAAACGAGTTCAAATGGTTTTCAATTTTAAAAACTTTGTTCGATCCGAGACGATTTTGTCTAATTTTGAAGTGTACTCATTTTTATTTAATATAAAAATGTGGTTTTTCTTATAATTGAAATCATCCATAATTTTAGTATATAATTATATTGTATCATATGTTAAACAATCGAATGTTTATATATATATATATATATATATATATATATATATATATATATATATATATATATATATATATATATATCTTGTCATGTAGTTTAGCAGTTAGTTAAAATGTAAGCTTGATAAGGAATACTGTGTATTTGAAATATATTGCAATATGAAAAACCATGCTGTCGTTAGTTTTTATTTCGTTATTATCGATAAAAGTCTCTATAATACCAAGAATATAATCTACCATACGTTTAAATGTTGTCAAACTTAGTGAAATTGTTAATAAATTTTATCTTTATGTTTGCCTTTCAAACACCTTACAACTCTAAACGTGTAATATGATCGACAATGCTTAAGATAATCAAATATCAAATTAAATGTTTTATTGTTTTCTTATATTGTCTATTGATGATATGAATAAGAATTTTGGTTCGGTGTTTGCAAACAAAGACTTCTAAAAATATATTTAGACCATCAGTTTTTGGTAAATAAATGATATAGTTTTGGAAGCTTTAATAAAGCTATATTTGAAATGTACTGCAGTGCCAGTCCAAAGAGAGATTGCTTTTTTCGAATCAATAGTAACGGAAAAGGTTTACCTTTTATGTTTTAGATTTGATTAGTTTCATTATATCCCGTCATTACTACGTTGTCTTCTTTCTTTTGCTACTGTTAAGGTTTTGTTTTTAATTGACCATTTCGTTTTCCTAGTGGATTATTTTTAAAGTATCTCGACATGCATTGGTTTGTTGTGTGTTTCTTTTATTCCATTGTTGTGATTTTTAAGTTGTTAAAAATAGCAATTAAAGAAAATAAATACTGAATATGGTCAAGTGCTCCAAATGAAAACAAACTGTTTCCTGGTTAAGTGATCCAAATGAAAACAAACTGTTTCCTGGTTAAGAAAATGGTACAATTATTTAGATTTTTTAAAATCCGTCGAATTAAATCCTGTATTTATAAAATAAATTTATAATACAATAAAAAATCCAATAATTTTTGTTTTGTTTACCTGTTATTTAAAATAAAACCACTAATACTATTTTTAATAAAATATTATTTACTTAGTCATTATCCCAGAAAAAAAATTGGTCATACTTCATTAGTTTTGTGAAAAATAAGAAGTAAAAATGGCATGTCATCAAAAAAAATTCATATTGAGTATCATTCAATATCAATATAGTTTGAAAATATTAAATGTTTTCTGATTAGCTCAACTGGCTATAGCTAGCTTTCTAAGAGTCCGTGCGTGCGTGCATAAACTTCAATCTTCTTCTCTGAAACCACATGACCAAATGGAACCAAATTTAGTGTGGAAGGTCGATACCTAGGTTAAGTAGATCAAATTTTGTGAATTTCAGCCTGATTCTATTGATCACCATGACTATAAAAAGACAAAAAACCTGAAAATTGCCAAAACATATTTATTTGTCGATCAATTTGGTTTAAATTTGGTATATAGAATGTAAAACTCTGGCCATCTAATATATTTCACGTTTTTGGTAAGTTTATTCATTGGCATGTTATCGGCGCAATATGCAAAGTAACAGCTAAGTATAGGGGATTCTTTGAAAATCTTCTTCTCTGAAACCACAGGACCAAATGATAGCAAATTTGTACTGTAAGGTCCCTAGGTAGAGTAAATTGATTTTCAGCCCTATCCTAAATCCAAGATGGCCACTTTTGCTATAAATAGAAACAACAAGAAAATGGCCATAAGCCCATCACATATTTATTTATTGATCAATTTGGTTTAAATTTGGTATATGGAATGTAGAACTCTGGCCATTCAATATATTTAACGGGTTTTTCCGTTATTATTTGCATTGACTTGTAATTTGCAAATGAAACTAAATTTTGATGAGTTTCTTACACTTAGGCGTTAATTTTATTGAATATATTTAACCATTAAACTGTTTAAAAATAAGGCCTGTATTCGATATAACTTCCAATGCCGTGCAATGCAAACTGAATAACGCGCGATAAAGATTTAAAAAAAATATTTTGATATTTTTATTCCTTAAAAATCTACTTACCGATTACGACAAGTATGTCCAGCCAGTGGAACAGCCGAACAAAATAGTGCGTGAGAAATAGAAACAGATTGCAGTGAAGGCAGGATAACATCATAAATCTAATAATTCTTTTGCAACAAATTGATTTATTGTAACATTAATTTGCAAATGTTCTCTGTTTATTTCAATATAAAATAACGATATAAATAGCTTTGAGCCCTAGCAGCAACCGCGCATGGATCAACTGCAGACGGTGTAAAAAGTCTTATCACTCACCAGTCTAGTTATGAAAATTGAACGTGCAGGACGTGAATATGGAATTACCAAAGAAATTTGGCGTGTATGTGTTACTGTGTTGATTGATACATGTGCTTGGAATTTTAACTACTATATTTTTATTTTGTGAATTTTTATTCATTTATTACCATTATTATTTTAATGCAACCTTGTCGTGATGTGTATTGCTTCTGGTATATAATGAAAGCAGACGGTATACTATTGCCATGGTAATGTGTTGCTCGATGATTTTTGGTCTAGTTTTAATTAATATTTATATAGGTGGATTTTATTTTATAACCTTTTCATTGAAATTTAAATTTTACGATTTTATCGAGTGAAAAAGTAAGTAAAGAATATCTCAAATCTCGTGTGGTAGGTATGTTGTTATGGATAGCGGCCATGTTTCTTTACCTTAGTTAATGTAGTTCCGTATGTAACAATGTGTTCATACGCCGGTCAGCTGATCAGTGGTAATTAAAGCCGATATCATTGGTAATTATAGCTGAAATATTACCAATGGTGTCAAACACAGTTATATAAAGCATTGAAAATGTAAATATGTTGGATTTAAAGGATGCTTATTAAAAAGGGGCTAATAAATGTGTCTATATGGATTGAATGAACAATTCTATTTGCATTTTAACCTCGATTTAGTTTTATGTTCTAGTTTTAATTTTCATTAATATTCTAATTCATTACAACTAACTTTATTTTACCTTTCAGTTCGGATTAATTGGCATTTTGCACCAAACAACCGGTGATTCACTTGCACTTGATAACATCCGTGTTACATGTGGAAATGGTAAGGAAGTAGCTTATTTTCAAAAATATGATATTTCAAAAAGACAATATATAAATACGTTGTAAGTTGAATTTTCAAAAATAATAAGAATTATTTATAAAGGATTATTCCGGAATGTGAATTATGTACTTGCCAATATAAGATTTCTTTATAATTAAAACTTTTTTAAAATCAAAACAGTGCCTCGAATCTTTGTTTAATTTTGTCGTTTACAGTTACATAAATAAATAGTTTCTTTTAAGTTTATCTCACATAAATAAATTGTTTCTTTTAAGTTTATCTCATTATTCACCATGTTAAGTATAATTTTATTTTACTTATTGTTTCCGATTTTATTATATTGATACTGATACTGTTAGTGAAATAATGATGTACTTATTATTTTGGACAAGATTCAATGTGTCATCTAAGTCAATAGATGGAGATCATCTGTCCGAGTTTATCTCTAACTCAGTAGTCAGTTCTTAATGCTGACAGAAAATATATACTATGTAGCTAAATATGCAGCCGTCCTAACTTTTGAAACATGTTTGAAAATAAGGACTGTATATTGTCATGTAAGCATTCTGAAGAATGATTGGAATTCATATGATTTTTAAACTTTCGATTTATTAATTTTCAACTGTTTTGTTTATGTTTTTTTATTAATCAACCTTTTCGGCCCATAGTGTAACTGAAGAGTAAGTATATTTGGTTTCAGATATTTGCACATATGACACATCAAAATTGAACATTTACTTTTATTTGCTATTTAATACTAAATTTAAAAAACACACACATACAGTGTATGTATATAAGTATACACAGTGTGTGTGTGTGTGTGTGTGTGTGTGTGTGTGTGTGTGTGTGTGTGTGTGTTACTTGGCTATACAGTATACATAGTATTTTTGTGCATGTGCGGTTTTGGTACCAGTTCCTGATTTTAACCGTTTTTATAACTTGAAATATACAAAATAAAGATGGGGATCACGATCATTTTCTGTTGTACATGATAAATTCCATTGTTAGTATCTCCACCGACGTACGTGCATGAGGTGACCACTACCGGGCATAAGTTGACCACTGATGGGCATGAAGAAACCACTACTGGATATGAGGTGACCACTGATGGAGTATTTTCTGTTCCAACTTCTCAACCTAATGAAGGTAAAAACTAAAAATCGTAGTCTTAATTTGATTTAAAAGTCGATAGATTGATAAAAGTTTTATTCAGATGTGCTTCTATGGTTATATTTTTTCGTAAAGGAGTGTAAAAGTGTTTCTATTTTTTCAGCATGTCTTTAAATTTATTAAACAAATTTTGTAGTTATACTTTAAACATGTTAAAAGTTGCAATTTCTTTTCATTTTTTGAGTTAGACCAACTTTCAACTAACGTGAATATACGAACAAATGCGTACAGTCCTCATTTAATTTTAAAGGAAAGAAACGGTGTATTTCTTCAAACATAATAGCTGTACCGCTTTAGGCATAAGAAAAAAGGATGTCTAAACTTGGAAAATTATTTGTAGTATTTTTCGATCTCTCTCTTGTCAAAAAGATTATTAAATACAAAATTCAAATGCACCAAACAGTCAAGGAACATTGGACTTTGGGACGTCAAATATAAGTTTGGATACAAACACTTCATAGATAATAATGTGTATCTTATAATGATAAATTACAAGCAAAATTAATTAACATGTTCTAGAATTCTTGATTTACTTTGACATTTTATAAATTTTGATCTCATATGACTTAATATGCTTTAAATTCCTAAAGGTTTAGCATCTGTATGTTTTGTATCTTAATTTTTATTTCCTAATTCATACATGAACTTTTATATTTCTTTTTATTAATAGATTTTTAAAACACATTAAGGATCAGGTTAACATGAATGTTTGCAGATCTTCGTAAGGTTTGGCAAAAGACCACATGGCCTTTAATCTTGTGCACATGTATGATGAAACTATCGAATTGTTAAACCCCACTGATATGTTGTTTATGAATTATATATGGTTGATGACTGAACGTTGCTACCCCAATAAACATTTTTATTAAAAAATGATAATTTTTACGTTTGTTTTAGGTCAGTGTACCTTGAGAAATGCCCTTAAAAACAGCAAAAGATGGAAAAGGATTATCAATTTTTAACCATGCAAACTTTTATCTGAAAACTTATGCTGAATACTGCAAATTGAATAAAAATGTTACCAGTATTACTGTACTGGTGTTTACTGAAATATTTAAAATCTAATTACCTTATTGTAACAAAATATCAGATATATAATAATTGCAATTGGTGTTTAATAAACTTTCTTGCAACTCTTCCAGTGTTTTACTATGTTGTTATTTCCATCAAAATGCTTTAGATCTTGATAGTTAATTCAAAATGTAAAGTAAGTACATTACTTTATTTTTGCCTAAGTATTGTCGGACATTTTATCATACCTGTCAGTTAACATACTACCTCATCTTAGAGCAATTCGGTTTTGTCGTAGAGTTTTATATGTCAAGTTTATTTATAACGTACGTTTAAAGACTTTGAAATAAACAGTGGGGTTTGATATTTGCAAAACCTAAATTGAATAGTTTGGAAAATATGTTTTTAAAAAGCAACAGGACTATGGGCTTTATTGCTCAACTAAAAAAATCGTCTGCTTTCATGCAGTGTTTTATGTCATTGTTTTATATATTTTGACCAATTAACAAACCCTAAAAATAACGTGCCACGAAAACCATTAAAACAATACATGAAACTAGAATCTAAAATCAGCTTATATGATGTTGAATTTTAAACTGAGCTATGCATAAATATAATACAGTCAAACTGCGATCGCTCGAACGTCGCTACCTCGAATACACTGTATAGCTTGAAGTAATGTGTCGGTCCCGGCCATTTCCCTATAATATCCTATGTAAATAAAGTTCAATGGCACGAACTTCGTTAACTCGAATACCCCAGGTCGCTCGAAGAATAAATATTTTTCAAACGAATAAATGACGGAAAATTCAACTTCTGTCGCTCGAATACATTTTTCAGAACGACATGAGACCCGGTTCATTTTAAACAAAACGAAACAATTAGTCTGACGGGTGTAGCTAGCTAAACAGGAGGTGCTTACCCTTCCGGAGCACCCGGCCTCACTTCCTTGATGGAAGTTCACGTGTATCACCTATTTTGCCAGTTTGCAAAGTTTTTACTTTGATTTTGGGATTGTTATATGGACAAGGACTGGTATGTTTGTTTTATTTTATCTAGACAGTTACCTGAAATGTTGAGTGCTACTCGAGATTATTAGTTTATCTAATGAGACAGTGTTCTATATACACAGGTCTTTAATCTCTCAATCTGATTACGATACGTGGAAGTGTTTGATCGCTAAAAAAACCTCAGTTTGCCAAGCTTGATGATTGCACATAGGATTCTGTAATTTACATGTCACTGAAGTACGTTGAGTAATATGTATTATTGCAATTTTCTATGATTTCAACGACCTGTATTAACTGTATTCAAATTTTCAAATTCAAATTTCTTTATTCTCACATTGTATATACAATACAGAGAACATACAATATATAAACAATCAAATACAATATGTACAGTAGCAGTGTTAACCAGGAGAGAATATTCTCTTAATGATATAAATGAACTTACATAGGTTTATAATTGTTAATTAGTTTTAGAAGAAAATAATGTTTGAAATTTAACAATATGAGGCCTAAAAGTAAACATTTCATGCAAGTATTTCTTTCTATCGGTTATAAACTTTTCAGATACCATAATATAATGAAATTTATCTCCCAATTCTTTATTACATAAAAACACATACGATTTTCTCTTAAAGTATTATTCCATCTGCCAGTTTCAATTGGGAGTCTGTGATTACATGTTCTAAACTTAATAAGTGGTAACAAAAATTTAAGGTCTAAATCAAGAGTTAAGCAGTGTTGTATATTAAAAGAACAGTTTAAAAATAGTCTATATGATATACCTCTAGAAGAATTGTTACAGTTTTCAACCCATAACTGAACAAATTGATCACTAATTCTTTGTTTTATACAATAATAAGCCAGTTGCTATTAGAACAAGTTTGAAAGATCCATATATTATTTAGACCACAAGTTTCAATAATTGACTTGACAAAATTTAACCATTTGCAATTTAATCCACGTTGGTGTTGTAAATATAAAAGTTTGTACAATACTGAACAACTTTTTTCTTGTTTGCCAAGAATTAATTTACACCAGAAATTAATCTTATTTTAACAATGATATGAAGTGGTTTTCTTCCAAGTTCACTGTAAACAATAAAATTTGGTGAAGATTTTTTTAATCTTAATACAAGCTTGCAAAAGTTTAAATAAACACTTAAATAATGTAAATATTTTCAAAGCCCCATAGTTCACATCCATACAGTTAAATAGGTAAAACAATTTTATTAAACAGTTTCATTTGACATTCAATTGTTAAATTAAATATGCCTAGCCTTTTGTAACACAAAATACATAGCTTTTGTTGCTGTATTTACCAAATACTGTTTTGTAGCACAAAAAGAACAATGTCTAGTAAAAATAATACCAAGATATTTATATTCATCAACAGTTTCTAAGTATGTGTTATCAAAAATAAGATTAGGTACATAACCTTTTCTACATTTTGAAAAAATTAAATTTTAGTTTTATCAATATTTACAGTTAACTTCCATAGTTTACAATATTCTGAAAAACTGTTCATTTTAAGTTGTAAACCTTCAATAGATTCTGATAATAGCACAGTATCATCTGCATATAATAAAACTAAAAGCTTTAAATACATATATAAGTCACTTTCAATTTGATCTGTTACAGTATCAAACCCGTGTACATTTTTACTAAATAAAAAAGACTCCAGATCATTTAGATATAACGAAAATAAGATTGGAGATAAGTTTTCACCTTGTCTTACTCAAATGCAACCTTGAAATCAAAAAGCGCAATATAATTTCTTTTCTAAGCAACTTATTGAGACTATATAGAACAAACATATTATCAATTGTGGAATATTCCTGTCTGAAACCAGCTTGGTTTTCACAAAGAATGTTATATGTATCAATATACTTTTTTAATCTATTACATATAATAGACGTAAAAAGTTTACCCATGCAGTTCAATAATGTGATTGGTCTATAATTTTCCGGGTCATTGTGATTACCTTAATTTTTATATATTGGTAAAATATTGCTAGTTAACCAATTTTCTGGTATAAGTCCAGAGTCAAAAAATAAGTTAAACAATATAAAATACACTGACAGAATAATTTCAATACTGGAAACAATATATTCATTTACAATATTATCTACACCAGCTGATTTGTTGTTTTTCAATAAATTTACAACAGTTAATATTTCAAGTTCAGTAATTACCCCGTTGATAAAGGAATTATTAACATTAAAACATTCCTCCAAATTACAACCTTCGTTATTATTAACATCACTATTTAACACTTATTAACACTTATTAATATTTAAAAAAATTCAAAAATAGACACATTACATTTCTTATTGCGTTGACCACCTCCATTTAACAATTTCCAATATAGTTTTGGATTGGAGTAACGCATAGCTTTAAATTTCTTTTGTAAATCTAATCAATGTTTTTAATACGACAGATTCACCATGTTGTGCTTCATATTTCGACTATACCTCAATTATGACACCCATGAAAGGTTACATCTGAAGCTATATGACAAACGTGATGACTTCAATTTTTCTATTGTTAACTTTCCGTTTCTTTCCAGTAATATCCCTGCTTCTCCTGCGTATGGTGTATATGTTTCACAGTTAATACGGTACGGTAGAGCTTGTTCCCACTATGAGAACTTTCTGCAACGAAGCAAATTACTTACAAATAAATTGTTGACACAAGGATATTGCAAGCCTAGGCTAATCAGGGCCCTTAAAAAGTTTTATGGCAGTCATCACAATATTGTTGATAAGTATGTAGTCACTGTATCCCAACTTATACTGGATATATTTGACTTACCATAGTTCTTTGTTTCTTTCATTCTTAAAATTGACTTGCACGTGACGGGTGTAGCTAGCTAGACAGGAGTTGCTTACCCTTCCGGAGCACCCGGCCTCACTTCCTTGATGGAAGTTCACGTGTATCACATATTTTGCCAGTTTGCAAAGTTTTTACTTTGTTTTTGGGATTGTGATATGGAAAAGGACTGGTATGTTTGTTTTATTTAAACCTCGTTTATATTGCTTTTCAGCACTTCGTGATTCTGATTTCAAAATTGGAGTACCATATTTTTATACGGCCTTTTTTACTTTCTATACCGTTTTCTGCTTGTAATACAATCGTTATTGAACCAATCTAATTTTGTTTTTTTAACTTTGTTTCTACTAGCTTTATATACACGAAATGTTTTCTTTGCGGAATTTAACAATATATTGGCTGTTTACAAAATAAAGAATCAATATTTTTTTGGCTTACATTATCAATATCAAAAAAGCTTATTTCATTTATAAGATTATGTACATTAGAACTACTTATATTACTACAAAATAACTCAGTTTTCCCTGGATCCAATGAAAGGACTTTATCGTTCTTAGTATAAGTTAAACTTTCCGGTTCTAAAACAGAGATAATAATTGATATTTCACATATAAGTGGACAATTTGTATCTAAATATAACTTATTAAAAGATAAAAACATCAAAATTATTCACAAATTTTAAAAAATCTGCATTTGCAATGTATAATCTTTTACAGTATTTTTATCTGTGGTATATTTCCCACACTGCGCATCATTACCAATACGACCGTTCATTATATACAAATTATTAGCTTGGCCGAACTTTAAAACTCGGATTCATTTTCATTAAAAACGTCATACGAACTGTAAGAAGTTCCTTCTGGTGAAACATAAACTATTCCAAAAACAACGTCAGAGTCCGTTCCAAGTAAGTTTCCTTTAATTTTGAACCACAACACATACTGACAACTGTTTCTTTTACATCAATAAAATCCCATAATTCACTTCTAAAACCAAGAATTATTCCGCCGTGTCTGGTATTAGAATAGATAGATCGGTTTTTCATAAAAAAAATCATAATTATTCAAATAAATTATATCCGAATCGTCTGTTTTTGTTTACGTTAAGCATAGTACATCATAATTCTTTAACAATGATCTGAAATCTGGATAGTGCAATCTGTTTTGTAAATCCACAAACATTTCCACAAACATTTAATGATAGAAATGATAAAGATTTAAGAGAATCTCTCCAGCACTTTGAGTTAGCTGAATTGTTTGAGTCACTTTCCGAAGTCTCTCCTTGGTAATCCTATGTGTGTCCTCCTCGTTTTCCCCCTCCGTTCCTTCTCTGTCTAAATTCCTGAGCATCTGGGGATAATCCTGCTTATCCTCGATCACGATGTGGCGTTTGTCTTCCGGTCTCCATTTCTACTTCCGGATCGAATAATTTCCCTTCTATGTAAAGCTTGTCGTATGTGAGCACTGCCTTTTTACCTTGCCGTTTTGCCGATTTAATGTGAGGGTAAAGTTTTTTCTCCGGTCATTGATTTCCCGCGGGAATAGTTCATTAACAGCGAATGATCGATTTTCTGCCCCTTTAAGCTTTCTGAACGCTGCTTTCCTTATTTTCTCTCTATCTTTGAAGTCGATAAATTTTGCTAGTTGGACGTGTTTTTCCACTGAACTTTCTTCCTATATAGTGAACACGATGAAACGATATTCTTTCTTTAATTTCCAACTTCGTGTCAATGAATTCTAGTAAAATTGTTTCACATTTTTCTTGTTCGTGTTCCTTGATTTCTGTGAAAACTAGATTATCTAGTGCTGCGCGCTTGTAAGTCAACATTTCACTCTTTTAGATCCTGAATTCCAGCTTTAAGTTTTTCGCTATTACTTGTCATTATATCCATTGATTTCTGTAAACCTTTAAAACTTTTATTTACTTCCTCACTTTATGTAACACTTACTTCAAACTGCTTATTTATAAAGTTCATTGATTTATCCATGTCTGTCACCTGTGATTTTAACTCGAACACATCCTTAGTTACACTAACTATCTGGTTCTTGAATGAGCACATCGCACTTTCAAAAGAAGATATCTTCTTATCAATACTGTCAAACTTGTCCAACTGTTTAAACATCTCGTTCATTTGCTTTGCAATTACATCGAGTTTTATGTCATAGTCCATATGCATTTGGTTCACATTTTGTCCTGGGGACGGCACAACATTTTGACTATTTTGATGTAACCCGTGAATAAAACCACAACCAATCAAAAGTTGAATGTCATCATAAGGTAATGCAAATTTTCTCCATGGTTAGGAGTTGACTGTTGAGTAAAAACCGCTGTCTCTATTACCAATATTAACGTTATCGATACCTGCAATATAATTGTCCCGAATAGAGCTCACAATTTAAATTTTATTTTCATTCTTGTTGCTTACATTGTTACTTTTCTTACGTTTTTCCCACTTTTTTTTCGTCTTTTTATCAATGTTTTTCGTATTCATCTATCATCCATAAAAATGAAATTGACTTTTTAAAGAGCTAAAGTATCATCAGCATAAATTATAAAGTATTAAAAATAAGAAAAAATGCACATATTCAAAACATATGTTAGCCACATTATTGCATCATACCAGAATCTTTCAGCCAGCAATAAATTATTTAAAAATTATTACAAAACGTCTATCAAAAGATGAACAGTTTAATAATCTTGACAGTCCTAAATTAAATGCAAATTACTTTCATATTCATTACGTAGGAAAGTCGAAGACTTTTCTACTTATGTCATGTTTTGATACCGTATCGATGTAAACAAATCTGTTAGTTGTCGTGAGCACTACTGTTATACTTGCACTCCGGGGAAGTAGACCTTCACAACACAGCACAATCTTGGTGTTACAAATGCATGTCTGGTTTTATTCAGTTTTGAATCGAATCACACATTTCAGGTAAGAAAAGAAAGCAACACGGACAAATATTAATAAATTATAAATAAATAAATAATCGCTTCCTCTACACACAGAGAGTTGCAGAGGAATTCGCGTATTTCCGGGTTGGAAATTTGTAAATTAACTATATTAAAACATGTGCATCAATAGGTAAATGATCAACATGACTCTGTCAATAAATATATAAAGAGAATCTCTATAAAAAATCAAAAAAAAAAAAATATATTGAAGAATAAAAAGGAAGAAATAAATAAAATAGGGGTATAGTTCGCCTCGCAGAAAAAAGTCACGCACTGTTCGGAAAATATCGTTACTCTCCGTATGCCGTTAAATCTTCATTTTTGGGAAAACTGTTTGAACACAAACAACATATTTTGTCATGCGTGTGTATGTGCATTCTAAGAATAAAGAAATGCAAGGATGGAACAATATCTAGAAGCCCCGACTCAAGGATAATAGTTTAAAAATACACATTTAAATCATCTTTTTTAAAACTACATTTTTATGTTTGACTCTCAACTTATGCGAGATGTATTGGCTAGGACACTTGATTCTTATCCAATGCCATCAAATGAAAACAACACTTCCTGATTTCATCAGAAAAAATGTGTTTGATGTTAAAATGCCGTACCGGCAGTAGTTGTCATACACGATTATCTCAGCAGTGAACTTTAATTTAAATCACCTTTCATATTCATACGGAATTAAAACAATTTATTTACAGGTATGATTTTTATTAATTTACACAAAAACGTAAATATATCCGCATGGCACAGCACAGAACCATCCATGAAATGCCCTCTGTATCACACGCTCTCTCTGAGTTCCAGCAATATGGCATCCGGATTTATAGACAAAGAATTGGCGTCCGAAAAGAGAAAAATTAAAATTATTAAAATTTCAAAGTCAGAATGTCCGAAAACATTGAAGGATCGCGGTATTTTGAAAGGTATGTCATCAGTTTTTGAATAATGAAACTTAAACACATGACTGCACGTTTACACTTTAACTTGATTGACAGATTATATCACCTTAAGTAGGCTTTAACTGGTTAGCTATTATCATCAATCGGGTGTATGTCAGTGATTTAATAAAATCATCAGGATGCTAACATAACTATTGAATTATATCAACAGTGGGTTAACATTTTCAATTGATTTTACCTACCATTTAAGCCATAGACCAATTATCTTTATTTTTAAATAAGAAAAATTACATTCTTTGAATTATTTTATTAAAAATTTTATTTAATATTAACATTCAATAAAAATTTAATAAAAATCAACATATTGAATTTTTGAAAACTCTTATAATAAAGTGTATCATTTACAAGTGATTTTTCATACTTTTGTTAGTTTTACTGCTAATTTATATATTTTGCTAAGTATATGTACTAGTAAAATATTTATAGTTTTCTGAATTGTCTCTTTAAACCTAATTTGTATTTTTTGGAGTTTGATTCCAAAAAAAATTGTTCTCTGCTATTTATGACTACCAATGACGAATGTTGTTTCTAACTTTTATGGTTGTTGACCGATTGGCAAGGATCAAGGGTCAAGGATTTTATTACCTTTTTTGTAATATCGAAACAAGCACATGTGATCTTGATACAAACATTTGTCTTATAGATATATCGCACGGCTTGTTAGATTGAATAATAGAGAGAAAACAGGCTTGTAGTGATTATGAATGCTAGACAGAATAGGTCCGGTAGTGATTATAAACAATAGCGAGAAAAGTTTTGGTAGTGATTATGACTGATACTAAGATAACTCATTCGAGTACTTTTTAATTACGTTTAAACGGTTATATTAATAATGGTTTAAAGGACTTTTCGTTATTGTAATATTTGTTCATATTTTCTCGTAGTAATTCTGAAATGTGTTCAAACGATCTCTAAATTAATATCAATTATGGTTGTTTACAGTAAACAATTCCTTTCTATCAAATATACAAGTGTCAACAATTTTCAAGGTATTTTGGGAAAAAAGAAATCTTTGATGTATAGAAAGGCGGGATATGTATGTTTTTTAGACCATATTAAGGTGTGGATATACCCAGATATCGTCAAAACATTTATATATTTACCCGTTGGTAATTAAAGATTAATGGTTGTATCCTTATCCCAATGACGATATTATAAACAGTTTTTTAGCATGTAGTATATATTCAATTCCATAGGTCAAGACCTCTCCTTTAACTTTAGCACGTGTCAAAATTAAGTCAAAATACATATTACCTCTGATTGCATCAAACCAGTGTTTTACACGGTTTGATTTAAATAACAAGTAAAGAAAAATAAAATAAATACATTTAATAACAAAACACAGCCATGTTCATATATATAACCATTTTAAATAAAACAATCGATGTATTTAAAGTGAAACATCAGACATTTAATAGCCACGTGATATTAGCAACCAATTACTCCACGGAAGTAGTAGTTCTCTAGCGAATCAGGAGCAGTAACTCGAAAGTGTTTTTACTCATTGAAAGTGCATTGAATTAAGTAAATATTTCAAAAACTTGGACCTGGCCTTAGAATTTTGTTCACATTTTCTATTGAGTTCTATATCAGAATCATTCTCTTTATTGAAAACAGGGTCTTCAATTTATCTTACTTTTTTATTACTTTCAACAAAAAATGGCGATAACATTTTATGATGCTTATCTAAGAAATGGTGTTTTGACTCAACTGACAAGTAACAGATGTTTGGCAATTTAAACTCTAATTTTATGATGCATATCTAAGAAATGGTGTTTTGACTCAACTGACAAGTAACAGATGTTTGGCAATTTAAACTCAATAAGATAAAGTAAGTCAATTTAATCTCCACACACTCACACAAACACACACACACACACACACGACGCCCATCGCCAATTTCTTAAATTACATAATGCAAACAAGGGCATATTAATATCAGAAAATGTACCAATCAGCAAGATTTTTAGTCGTCTAAGATTTGAAATTAACTTAAAACTAAGGTTTGTTCCCCCATGCACAGCATTCCTTAGATGGATTTGATTAATAAAATTTTGAAATTTTCGGAAATTCATTCCTCATCAGTGACACTAAGACCGAAAAGTTGAAAATAAAAAACATAAGCCAAACAGTTGAAAATAATGAATCTAAAGTTCCAAAATTATATAAATCCAAATCCAGCTAAGGAATGTTTTGCATGAGGGAACAAACCTTAGTTTTAAATAAATTCCTTATTTAAACGGCTGAAGATTTGCTAAATGGTACATTTTCTGACAGCACGAAGTACTGCTTACTGAGTTATGGATACCCTCGGGGAGTTTTACTCCACCAGCAGCGGTACCCGCTCAGGGGTAGTAAATATATAACAAATACCAGTTAAATTTTGATGTGCCAGATGTGCACATTTCGGAAATTCATTCCTCATCAGTGACACTAAGACCGAAAAGTTGAAAATAAAAAACATAAGCCAAACAGTTGAAAATAATGAATCTAAAGTTCCAAAATTATATAAATCCAAATCCAGCTAAGGAATGTTTTGCATGAGGGAACAAACCTTAGTTTTAAATAAATTCCTTATTTAAACGGCTGAAGATTTGCTAAATGGTACATTTTCTGACAGCACGAAGTACTGCCTACTGAGTTATGGATACCCTCGGGGAGTTTTACTCCACCAGCAGCGGTACCCGCTCAGGGGTAGTAAATATATAACAAATACCAGTTAAATTTTGATGTGCCAGATGTGCACATTTCGGAAATTCATTCCTCATCAGTGACACTAAGACCGAAAAGTTGAAAATAAAAAACATAAGCCAAACAGTTGAAAATAATGAATCTAAAGTTCCAAAATTATATAAATCCAAATCCAGCTAAGGAATGTTTTGCATGAGGGAACAAACCTTAGTTTTAAATAAATTCCTTATTTAAACGGCTGAAGATTTGCTAAATGGTACATTTTCTGACAGCACGAAGTACTGCCTACTGAGTTATGGATACCCTCGGGGAGTTTTACTCCACCAGCAGCGGTTCCCGCTCAGGGGTAGTAAATATATAACAAATACCAGTTAAATTTTGATGTGCCAGATGTGCACATTTCGGAAATTCATTCCTCATCAGTGACACTAAGACCGAAAAGTTGAAAATAAAAAACATAAGCCAAACAGTTGAAAATAATGAATCTAAAGTTCCAAAATTATATAAATCCAAATCCAGCTAAGGAATATTAAGAATACTGTAAATTTGTCTAAATAGTAAATTTTCTGACAGCACAAGGTACTGCCTACTGAATTTTGGATACCTTGGGGAGCTTTTCTTCATCAGCAGCAGTACCCGGTCAGGGGTAGTAAATTTTTAACATTATCGTATGTATTAGAGATTTCATTAGGTCTATAATTGCAAAGCTTAAACGTTCTATGGGTACTAAACCTTCTTTAGTGCTCAGTGATCCTGAGATTTCAGCAATCCTTAAGGACATACATAACATGAATGTCGTTTTCCCAGCTGCTACTTCAACCTGCCAGTTTATTTGACAGTTTATAGCTTGCCTAAATCTACTGGGAAAATACATTGACTTGCTGTTCTGAAAATTCAATATTTAAAATGAATATAAATAATAAATTATATCAAAAATTTTAATATAAATATGCATCGGATTGTTTAGGGGCTTGGTTTAAATGGTATATCGGAGAATCCTACTTATACCAAAACTAATTTTACCAAAGATAAAGTTTTTTTTCCATTCAGAGGGGAGTCCTTAAGTCTTTCGGTAACAATTTAAAACAAAAAGAACTTGACCTTCCTTACTTGTAATATCCCTGCTTCTCCTGTGTATGGTGTATATGTTTCACAATTATTACGTTATAGTATAGCTTGCTCTCACTACGAGGACTTTCTACAACGAAGCAAACTGCTTACAATCACATGTAAACTGTTCACTCAAGAATATTGCACCCCTATTCTAATCGAGGTTCTTAAAATATTTAGGCCGTCATCACAATATTGTTGATAAGTATTGAGACACTGTATCCAAAATTAAACAAAATCTATTTTACTTACCACAGTTTCATGTTTCTTTCATTTTCAAAATTGACTATGTACGTGACGGGTGTAGCTAGCTAGACAGAAGGTGCATGACCTTTCGGACCACCAGGCCCAATTTCCATGGTGGAAATTCAAGTGTATAACAATTCTCCAATTCGCCAAATGTCCAGTTTGCCAGACTGGTCTCTTCAGCTCCATATAGTTTTAAAATTATAGCCATTTCGATAGAGGCAGTCGTTGGCCACTGTTATTTCATTTGGGAAACGGATTGAGAATATCGAAGAAACAAGATAAAATACTAAGTTTGCACAAAACTTGGTCATTCGGTAATACGAATGTTTACTTAATCTGAAGAAGTTATGGCCTGATATCTTATGAGACAGCTCGTAGTTGAACAAAAAAAAATGATTGGCAGAAAGTCATTAAAGATTCAGCAAAATCTAGTCGACTTGTGACTGTAATAGGTAAGGCAATTGTTTCAAACGTCAGAGAAATAGTTGAAAGTGATGTCAGATATACGATTCGTGCTATTGCTAAAACTGTTGAGATATTGCTATCGCGGATGAATTTCATTTTGAAGCGTATTTTAAAAGTACAGAAGATATCTGCCAGATACATCCGGCATATATTGACAAAAAACGAAAATAACCGCAACCGTTCAAACCGCTAAACAATTGATCAAAACGTTTCCAAAATTCAGTTAAAGACAATCAATGGGTCACTATTTCGAAGCATTATAAAACAGATAAAGGCATGTAGTTGCCAAAAGTAGCAAAAGCTCAAATAGGTTTTTATTGAATATTCTAACTATGTTATGATAAAGCCATACAAATTTCAGTGTCGAAAGGCAAAAGTGTTACAGGTCCTTAATACCGAGATGCTATATCAAAAAGCTCAAGAAATATTATCTGAAACAACGCCCGTGTCAGGATTTAGTAAAGTATGTCTATTTCATGATAACGCTCAATCTGAGCTCGTGACGCAATTTTTGAAGTCGGAGAAGGTTACCGTCTTGCCACCAACCTTATTCTTCAGATCTAGCCCCAGGCGAGTTTTCCTATTTCTTAACCTTAAAGAATTATTATCTGGTTGTCGTTGTCATCCCGTGAAGCCGTTGGCTCAGCCATCAGTCTGTGCCTCAGAGGTCTATCTTAATCAGCGAGCATTTCAGAAATGGATTCAGGGATTGAAAGTTCGTACTTCAAACCGCGGAGAATACTTTGAAGGGATGATAATTTTACTATTTGAGGCGAATGCTTTTGAGATATCATACAATACGCATTACGTATCGAACAACCCTCGACTTTTTTGTCGCTTCTACCACTGACAGGTGAATAAAGGAAAAAAGAAATATGTTAGAAGTATATATTATAGGATACCACAAAAAGGGTACACGGTAATGTTAATTAGAGGATTTTAGATTCCAATTTACGAACAGACACAAAAATTCAATTGAATTTTATGATTAACAAGTTTTATCGATTAGTTTGTTTTTTTTACCTTAATCAAACTTATTTATACTAATACTAGGAAATTTCCCAATTGTATTATTTTCGATTGATATAATCATCTTCTTGTTATAAGATACCGCTTGACATGTTCGTTGTTTAGGTGTATGTTAATCATTTCTGAAATATTTATCGATAGTTTAACAAAATTTATATAACTCCGATAGAGGAATATTGATTCTTGAAACTATAATAACAAACCACACACACACACACACACACACACACACACACACACACACACACCATTAGCATTGGTCTAACAAACCCCGGAAAATTCGTAATGTATCAATCCTTTCTCATAATAGTCCCTCATAGTCAACGAATGATGAGTAAAAATTGTTTCTAAATATATACAATAAATTGATTTCATTCGACAATAATGATTTGCTATCTTTTTGTTTACAGTTTTCAAAAGGAAGTCACAGTTACTCGATTTTATACTAAACTAAAAATGTATTTTCGTCCGGTTATGGCTGCGGCCAGGTTTCACACGTTTCCTCGGCGGTAACATACAGTTTTGTCTTTCATGTGACCTATTCGACGAGACAACATGCCCCCAAAATCCACTAAAAGGATGAAAAAATCACAAAGAGCGTCGAGGCAGTCTGTCAGTGCTGACCCCATGTCGTCCCAACCGGAGGAAGGGCAAATTCATGACCATCGAACTGGTTTAGATGAAAATCAACATGGCGACCACGATAATGTTTAGCGAGATGATAAGCCGTAAAAATCTGATGAGGTGACGCTTAAACAAGTTAAAAACTTAATTTCTAGTATTTCAGAAAATTAAGTAATAAGACAAATAAACTTGATAATAAATTTTGTAAGATTGAGACCAAATTGGAACACTCACCAACAAAGTGGGGGTTCTCTTGCAGAATTATTGGATGTTAGAATCTAGGGTCAAGTCGGTTGAAAATAATGTGAAGGGTCAAAGTAAAGAATTGGCTAAATATCAAGAAACGTCCCAGTCAGTGAATTTAAGGATCTCAAACAGAACATTTTAGATTAAAAAAATTTGTACAGTTATCAGTAATAGTATGGACACAGTAACCAATGATATGACAGAGATGTCAGTTTTTAGGGACGAGATATTGGACTTTAAGGCCGACTTGTCGGACAGAGTGGTTAATCTTGAGAAAGATGCCCACTACAGGGAATTCAGGGATAGACGTTATAATTTGTTATTGTATGGCATTCCGGAGTCTGAAGCTATAAATCTTGAACAGGTGGTTAAAGAATTATTTGTTAAAGAAATAAAACTTGAACAGGAGTATGTCGCTTCAATTATGTTTCAAAAAATGCAGAGGATTCAGCGTAATCCACATAATGATTACAAAAAAAAAAAAAAAAAAAAAAAAAAAAAAAAAAAAAAAAAAAAAAAAAAAAAAAAAGCACCAAATGCAATCATTGTTAGTTTCGTTCGCTTGTTAGACAGGAACACTGTCTTGAATGCTCACAAAAACTTAGACTTCAATAAACATATGAGTGTTCGCACAGATTTACCACAGGATTATAAAATCCAGAGGGCAACCTTATCGCCAAAGACATATCACTTAAGACGTTATCACAACCTGTTAACCAGAATTCGCGAAAGTAAGGACGGTGTGTGGTTGGATGATTGTAGTTCCAGAAATCAAGGCTGTCGTCAGTTCAAAAATGGAGATTGAAATCTTTCATGTGGTGAGGATGGCAACAACCATAAGGACGGTTAAAATAAAAGAACCTTTAAGTGTTTACTAATAAAAAAACTGTTGACTTTCTTTATTTTTCTCTATCTTTAATAAATATTAACATTTCTGAAGCTTTAGAACATATATTGTCATGGCATTTAACTCAAGGTCCATGTAAAACAGACATACACGTGTTACTGTAGAAAGCAGTCACTGGAATTCTTTCTCTTTTATTTTTCTATTTATTTATTTATTTTTATTATTATTATTTTCCCTTATAATGTTGTTCTTTTTATCTTATGTTTTTTTATATGAATGTAGTGTGAGTGTAAATGTGTTTCAGAATTTAACTTTTTTGTGCTGCGGTCATCTTGATACTTTTACAAACTTTTATGGTTTTTTTTTTTTTTGAAAATTGTATCTGTTAATTGTCGAGGTCTAAATGACTTTTAAAAAAAGAAAAGATGTTTTTAAGTATCTTAAAGAACAAAATGCCTGTATTTACTGTTTGCAGGACACCCATTTTACAAGTTCAGATATTAATTATGTTAGATCTCAGTGGGGATTAGAATGTGTGTTAAGTCCTAGTAAAAGTGACTCTAGAGGTGTTGCAACTATGTTTAATAATAATTTTGAATTTCAAATTAAAAAGGAAAAAGGAATTCAGAGAGTAATTTATTAGTACTAAGTCTATCTATTTCTACATATAATTTTACACTTGTTAATATATATGGTTCAAACAAAGATTTTCCAGAATTTTATACCAAACTTGATGATATCATAAACGAATTCGATAATGAATTTGTCATCATTTGTGGGAATTGGAATTTGGTACAGGATTTCAACTCAGATTGTTGTAATTATGTTAATATAAATAACCCTAAAAGTAGGGAAACAGTTCAAAACTTAAAAGAAATCTTAAATCTTGTAGATCAATTAAGAATCTATAATTTGGAGAAAAGACGATATACTTGGTTTAGAACACGTCCAAAAGCTAGATTAGATTTTTTCTTGATTCCACAAGAACTTCTTTCTATTGTTTATAAGGTTGATATTTTGCCAGGAAATAGAACGGATCATCCATTGTTTATTTTAGTTTTAAAATATCAGATGTGGTTATAGGAAAAGGATTTTGGCGATTTAATACTTCTCTACTGAGAGACTTAGATTATATTAAAAAGTTTAAACAAGTTATCAGTGACCTTAAAGCTGCATTAAGTTTTCCAAAGAAAAAATTAAAATCGTGCTAATCTAATTAATGCTGTTCCTAATGAACAATGTTACATTTGGTTCAACGATAAAAGTTCGAATGAATACAGAAATTACAGTATTTACCCAGCGAGATGTAGCATTTGGGATCTAATATGAGAACATGGTTACGTCATCAAAACTGGGTCATTCAAACACAACTTTCAAAACGTTGAAATACGATAAATTAAACACAGAACTTTGTTGAATTTGTCATTTGTGACTTAGTAAGGGGTACATAACACCATTTCAAATACATCTGGATATTAATGAAGGATAATTAATGCAATCTGTCATGTTTCACCTTCGATTCTAAGTTTTTTCCTTACATCCGTGCGCATGCTCCAAGCTCATAATTACCATCGTAAAACACTGACCAACCGGTCAGAGGATTCTGTTTATTTACAGCTAAAAGAAATGAAATTTTAGAAAATGAATATCACGGATCGTGGTTAGAGGATATCTTTTTTAAAAAAATATGTTTTTAGAAAATCAAAAAATATTCAGAAAAATGAAAAAACTTAATGCAGCTTTAAAAAAGAATATGCTATACCAATTCATACTTCAGAAAAAAAAAATGATATTCCTAATCATCTAATACAATTTATTATTGATGATAATTTATTTTCGAAATGTTGTTAATGAAAATTAGGCAGATGACAATTCCATATTCTTCATGCAAAAAATACCATAATATTGAAAATGCTAAGGCATAATGCTAAAGCTCAGATATACTTTTTGCAAGATATTTAGACCAAAATCATAATTCCTTTTTACATGATCTTCTCCATAACCCTAATCTGCAGCTTGAGGAATTAAGAAAGTATGAATTAGAAGGTCTTCTTATCCGGACTCATTCTAGATGGATAGAAGATGGCGAAAAACCAACAAAATATTTCTTGAATCTCGAAAAGAGAAATTTTATTAATAAAAGTATATTTAAAATACAAAAAGATAACATGGATGTTATAACAAAAGAAGAATATATACTGCAAGAGGTAATAACTTTTTATAAACAGTTGTATGGCAGTAGAGATAGTGAACTTGAAAAGACTAAATTAAGTGAAATTCTGAAAAATTTTGATGTACCTAAATTATCTGACGATGAAAAAAATAGGTAAGACTTAGAATTAACAAAGGAAGAAATTCTAAATGCTCTCAAGAATATGAAAAATGATAAAACACAAGGCACCGATGGCTTCTCCTGATTTTTTCAGGTCTTTTGGAATGATTTGGGTGATTTTCTATACAGAAGTATTTTACTAATTAGTTTTCAAAAAGACTCTTTATCTCATAGCCAGAAGCAAGGTATAATAACTCTTATTCCAAAAAGTAATAAACCCAAAGAGTTTATTAAAAATTGGCGGCCTATTCTATTATTAAATGTCACTTATAAAGTTCTAGCGGGGGCTGTTGCTATTAGAATTAAATTAGTTATAAATGGTATTATTCATAAAAACCAAAAAGGCTTCATAAAAGGTAGATATATTGGTGAAAACACGAGGTTGCTTTATGATATTTTGCATTATACTAATGAAAACCAAATCCCTGGTTTACTACTTTTAGTAGATTTTGAAAAAGCCTTTGATTCTGTGTCCTGGAATTTTATATTTGAATTACTTAACTTTTAATTTTGGGCAATATTTTAAAAGATGGATAGCTACTTTTCTTAATGATGTTAAATTATGTGTGATACAAAATGGAATATTTTCTGAATTTTTTAAGATGGATGCAGACAAGAAGATCCCCCTTATTTGTTCATACTTTGTGCTGAGGTTATGGGTATTATGATAAGAAATCATAAAAATATCAACGGTATTCAGGTTAAAGATACTGGGTATAAATTTTAACAATACGCAGCTGATACTGTTATTATTTTGGATGGATCAGAATCCTCAGTTAGAAATACTTCATCTTTAGTCTACCAGCTTTCCAAATTCTCAGGGCTTCGACCAAACTATGAAAAAACAAAATGTATTTGGATTGGTGCTAAACAATTTTCTCAAGAAACTCTGTGTTTAGAGTACAATCTTCAGTGGACTACTGAACATTTTACTGTTTTAGGTGTCACTTTTTTACTTTATCTAGAAGATATGATAGATCTAAATTACAAAAGTAAAATTGAAGAAATAAAAAAAAACCCCAGATTTCTATGTGGTCTAGAAGGAAGCTTAGTCCCTTAGGAAAGATAACTGTTATAAAGTCAGCCATGCTGTCTTAACTCACACATCTATTTACATGTATAAGCTTACCTGCTCCAGATTCTAAAGCTCTTTCTCAATTAGAAGTTTTGCTGTTTAATTTTATATGGAATTCAAAGTCAGATCAGACCCGTAAAGTTCTTATTCGAGATTATAGTAAAGGTGGCCTAAGAATGGTACACCTTAGTTCTTTTATTAAAGGTTTGAAACTACCTGGATAAGAAAAATTTTTGTTAATTCCTAATAGGTTTTCTTGGCTACAGTTATTATATGATATATAGCTCAAAAAACAACAAATTGCTTTTGGAAAGAAGTTTTTATGTCATTATACGAATTTGCCTCTTTATTAGGTGAAGATTGTAATATGAATATTGCACGTTTATAGTATAATTCAGAAATTAAGATTGATAATAAACCAGTATTTTATAAAAACTGGTTTGATCATGTGTTAGATATGTTGGTGATCTTGTTGATCAGAATTTACAATTTTAGGATCACAATTCTTTTTGTAGAAAATTTAATCTTTCTGTTCCTTTCACATTATATTCTGGTTTGAAAACTGCCATTTATAGAGTTGTTAAAAATGCCAAACAAAATTTTTTATGCATGTGATCTGCCAGAACACCCAGGTTTTGTAACCATACTATCGAAAAATTCTAAAGGTACCAGAAATATCTATGACCTGTTTATTGATAATTTGTACGAAAAACCGAAAAATGAAAGAAAAGTGGGAAACTGTTCTTGGTTTAAATTGTAATAAGCAGTGGTGAAAAAAAAAACATTCAGTTAAGTTTACGAAAGATGTGAAACTAAGATGGTTCCAATTTCGATTTGTACATACGATTTTGAGCACAAATTCATCTTTATAAAAATTGGAGTAAAAACTACAAATTTATGTGATTTCTGTGAAAAAGTCCCTGAGACTATAAAACATATTTTGGGAATGTGAATATGTATTCAATTTTTGGGATAATTTATTATTATGGTTAAACAATTCTTTTGACTTAGATATTGACCTAAATTTGGTGGATGTTTTATTTGGTGTTTGTAGAAAAAATTGTTCAATTCTAACTCTTATAATTACAATTAGTAAATATCATATTTACAGACAGAAACTGCGGAAATCTTTTTCCGTCTTTGGGAGGTTTAAAGAAAGAACTATTACAATACAAAAAACTAGAAGAATTTATTTATGAAAAATCTAATTTTTTTATACCCTTGCTGTTACTTGGCTAGAAGCGTCTATATTTCCTTCTTTTGCAGATTTTTCATATGTATGAATGTGTAAACAACGCCGTTCGTGGGGGAATTTGTAGCTCAAAGGTAAACCGTACAGGTTGTTACTTGTCAGAGTTAAATAAATAAAAATTAAGATGTAAAATTTATAGTTATGTTCCTGGAGAATGATGTAACACAATCTTATGTAGTTCCTCAGATAAATTTGGTTAACAATACATGATTTTGTAAAATAAACAAAAATATTTAACAACAAAACTTTTGCGAGATTCCGCTTCAAGTTCGTGCGTGCTTCCGCTTATTGAAATTTGATTGATCGGCGATTCCGATACAACCGTACGGTACTCCGGAGATCCGAGAAGTCCTGGTTTAGGATTCAGAAATGAAATATAAAGAAAATAATTCTACCCTGAAGGGATTAGTATGAGCCCTCTGGTTGGATAATAAATCAGGCATTATGACGGGTAGAACTTGTTTTAATTAACAACATAAATATATTTTCTACGACGTGTTTAAACAATAAATCTTGATGAAAAAAAACGTAACTGACAACTATAAACACACCGCTAAAATCTGTTAAACAAATAATTGAAAGGATACGAGAAATAACGTAATAAGGATTAACTTTAGCCTTCAGAAAATAAATAATTCCGGTTCAAGATTACGTAAAATAGATAATTAACCATTGAACAGCATAGCTATGGCAGTTATTGGATTATAAATAACATAGCTTTGCCAGGCAAACTGAATAACGCGCGTAAGCAAATGTGCGTAAGCAAATGTGCGTTTTAAAAGTGGTTGGAACATGAACCATATATCAGACTCTTCAGGACCAGCCATGGCTTTTTATTATATTGATTGAACAAACTTTGGGATTTTTGTCAGTTTTATCGAAGCACTGGAAACAGCGGTTTAACATTTTTACAGGACAGTCGACCGTCTCAGTTGCATATATATTCTTGTTTTAACATCTGCTATTGTCGTCTGTATATCACCCCTCGGAAAATTTTTTGGTTGCATTTTATGTTTGTAAGTTACATATTCCCCAGACTCGTCAATGTGAAACTAAATGATGACTCTGGTTTTAACTGGTGATGAAATATTCCATAGCTCGGGAAATAAAATTTTTAGAACAGATTGTACCGTACATACTTTTTCAGTATTATGGGAGAAATTAGGGTACTTTTTAGATGATTGGAAATTTTACGTTGTGTATTTAATTCAATGTATATTTTAAAATTGATAATTTTTTTTTCTCAGGCTGTGTTGTTGTTTTGTTATGAAACTTCTTAAAAAATAGTCCAGAGAGTAAAATATTCATACGCATAGTGTATTGATCATGTGATCAATGTCAGTTATTGTACCGTATTTGCCACATGTCTCAAACATGTTTATATAGTAAAGTTGCAAAGCCAATGTAAATATAATGAAATAAAACCAGGTAAAATAGTAAGGAATATTATGATACAAAAATACAAAAAGTAACAAATTTGATAAAAATGAGATAAAAATTAAAACCGTTCAAATGAAGCCAAAATGTGCATGGTTACAAATGTATGAAAGAATGTTATAATTTTTCATACTTTTTGTCATGTTATAAATTCTGGAAAAATTAAATTATAAAAATGTAGCCTGCACACACACACACACACACACACACACACACACACACACACACATTTATATACACTAAAAACCCAGGTTTTAAAAATTACTAAAAAAAGTATTATTATATTCTTGTTATCTATATTTGTTTTATTTTACTGTATTATAATTATTGACTGTATAATAATTTTTGAAAATGTCAAGCAGGGAAGGATATTCAGCATTTAACATATAAAGGGAAATAACTCCGTGTGGATTAAACATCTATTATATACATGTATTTAAAAGAAATGACAGTTTATCATCATATCATAATTTACTATGTTTTTTTCTGAGGCTGAGATAAAATAAAATCTTTATTTATTATATATTTAAAAGAAATGAAAAATTAGTTTAACTTCAGTTCTCCTTCTGAGAAAGCAAAAATTGAAAATGCTGAATTACCTCCCCTATAATTATAAAGTATGTGGTCAATGTTGTTACATGGATGGTGAACCCAGATCCCCAACCCTGGCATCATCCGCCTTTTAACTTTCCTGGGACAATAAAAATATTTCAAATTAAAAAAAAAAAGTATTTTCTTTTTAAAAAGACATAGTGTTGGCAGAGAAGTTTAAGTAATGTACATTAAGGCACTGACTTTTAGAAACCGAAGTAGTTTCAGTTATTGATTAAGCGGGTAGGGATACATTGCTTTGCATTTTTCTGATTGTTCAAAGATTTTTCTCTCCAATGCAGCTCAGATTGTTTGAAGATTAGGAATTTTGAACCATTTTTATTTCAACACTTCCACCGGAATATGTAATGCGCTGCTTTGGTAACAGAAATACGTGATAAACGTATGACTTCATCATACATTATTCAACACAGACATAATTTTCGTTGTGTTGTAATAATATAGTTATTTCCTTACGTAAATAAAGTCACATATATCCGAAAGCCTGTTATTTCTTGTTTTAGTATAAGTCCTCTTTCTTTCTTTTTTTTTTTTGTATCTAATTGTACCGAAAATAAATAAATAAATAAATAAATAAATAAATAAATAAAAAGTGTTAAATGTTGTCGTAATCAGATCTTATACTCGCAGTAGCCAATCAAATTACGGTAAGATTTGGCTGTAACAAAACAAGATTGTGAAATCATAAACCGTGACCGGTGAGGTAATTTACACTGGTCATAAGTCTACCTTTATATTTACTGTGGTATACAATGTAATGCATCTCTATCAATGTTCTACCACGCTTTTTGATTGGTAAGTATGGTTGTTGTATTTATAATTTTACTCAATATTTAGCAAAGCGTTTTTAACTTATTGTTATGTCAAATTTTGCATTGTTAAATGTTTGGATATGCATTCCAAGGTCAACCATAATAAACATTTGGAAGAAATTATCTTCAGATGTTGATATTATTCGATGCACTGTAAGTTTTACAGATTTGTAAGGTTGGTAACAGCAACACAAATGATCAATTTCAATATCTTGCCCCTTTAAAACTAATACAGAGTTCAACTGACAAAATTCTTTTTACAATCAAATCTTCTTAGGTTTTGATAGTAAAAAAAAAAAGAATTTTGTTAGTTCATTTCGGTAAAAATTTCATAGGCGAAGATATTGAAATTGATAATTAATATAGGGACTTGTGCAAGTCTACTCCCCATTTTACTTGGTGAGTTGCTTATTTATTGTCCATCACAAGTGTTTTCTAAAATTGTCATTAAACATCATATTCAAATTCAGATCGAACAGAGAATATTTTTTTACAGTTTTTTTAATGAATCAATGTCCAAAACTTACATGATCTTTCCAATTCAGTAGACAATGCTTATGAAGAAAACTTATGAATGTCGAACTGAAATTATTTGATTTTCTTTTTAAATTTTATATAATGTTGCAAGAAGTAAATAAATTAGGATATTTGTGATTCTTATAGATTTTGCGGAGTTGTTCGACATAGAACATTTTCAGTTTGTAGTGAAATTTAAAATTTTACAGAGTTTACGGACTTTTCAAAAAGAAAAGAAAAGAACAATAAATTTAAAAAAAATTAAAAATTTTGACAAAGACTGACATTGTCACCACCAAATAAAACATAACATACATGTAATTTCAGTTCAATGTGACTACACGCCTTAAAATGGGTTTTATTAATCATGAATATGGCATAGTTCTTCTTTCACAATATCACTTTATTTTGCGTCCATTCGTATGTCTAACACGTGATGTCATTCTGTCACGGTCAGGACGGTATTTTCGGTTTTGGTACATTTTTAACATTTTATCTATTAATGATAAGTGAACATTTTTTAATTTTGTGAGATTAATTTTCTTTCAGATATTTTCTGTGTTATATAATGAAAACTGAAACATTTAAATTTACATCACACACACACACACACACACACACACACACACACAGAGAGAGAGAGAGAGAGAGAGAGAGAGAGAGAGAGAGAGAGAGAGAGAGAGAGAGAGATTTATGTATTCGGGTAATTCTTTTCAAAAATAAATTGGTTTTAAATGAGAGGATATACGTAAAAAGCTGTTTTAATCTTAAAGTGTCTAGATTTCACAATAATCACTTAATGTTAATTTGAGGGTATTTTGTTGCTGAGCGTTGTGTTAATATATCATGTTTTACAAATCGGCTATAATTACGATATTCGATATTCAGTTTACGTGTCTAGGGACAATATCTCAACAAAGAATGATTATAATCAAAACTAAGTTTAACCAAAGATGAAATTATTAAAGCAACTTGTTGTGTTTGTTCTACAATTTGAAAGTATTAAAAAGACCGTATACTTTTGTTGCTGGTTTAATAAAACCTTGGTCTTGTCACTGTGACGCTCTGTACACAGACCGTATACTTTTGTTGCTTGTTTAATAATACCTTGGTCTTGTCACTGTGACGCTCTGTAAAGAGACCGTATACTTTTGTTGCTGGTTTAATAATACCTTGGTCTTGTCACTGTGACGCTCTGTAAAGAGACCATATACTTTTGTTGCTGGTTTAATAATACCTTGGACTTGTCAATGTGACGCTCTGTAAAGAGACTGAATACTTTTGTTGCTGGTTTAATAATACCTTGGTCTTGTCACTGTGACGCTCTGTAAAGAAGCCGTATACTTTTGTTGCTGGTTTAATAATACCTTGGACTTGTCAATGTGACACTCTGTAAAGAGACTGAATACTTTTGTTGCTGGTTTAATAATACCTTGGTCTTGTAACTGTGACGCTCTGTAAAGAGACCGTATACTTTTGATGCTAGTTTAATAATACCTTGGTCTTGTCACTGTGACGCTCTGTAAAGAGACCGTATACTTTTGTTGCTGGTTTAATAATACTTTGGACTTGTCACTGTGACGCTCTGTAAAGAGACCGTATACTTTTGTTGCTGGTTTAATAATACCTTGGTCTTGTCACTGTGACGCTCTGTAAAGAGGCCGTATACTTTTGTTGCTGGTTTAATAATACCTTGGTCTTGTCACTGTGACGCTCTGTAAAGAGACCGTATACTTTTGTTGCTGGTTTAATAATACCTTGGAATTGTCACTGTGACGCTCTGTAAAGAGACCGTATACTTTTGTTGCTGGTTTAATAAATACCTTGGTCTTGTCACTGTGACGCTCTGTAAAGAGGTCGTATACTTTTGTTGCTGGTTTAATAATACCTTGGACTTGTCAATGTGACGCTCTGTAAAGAGACTGAATACTTTTGTTGCTGGTTAAATAATACCTTGGTCTTGTCACTGTGACGCTCTGTACAGAGATCGTATACTTTTGTTGCTGGTTTAATAAAACCGTGGTCTTGTCACTGTGACGCTCTGTACAGAGACCGTATACTTTTGTTGCTGGTTTAATAATACCTTGGTCTTGTCACTGTGACGCTCTGTAAAGAGACCGTATACTTTTGTTGCTAGTTTAATAATACCTTGGTCTTGTCACTGTGACGCTCTGTAAAGAGACCGTATACTTTTGTTGCTAGTTTAATAATACCTTGGAATTGTCACTGTGACGCTCTGTAAAGAGACCGTATACTTTTGTTGCTGGTTTAATAATACCTTGGTCTTGTCACTGTGACGCTCTGTAAAGAGGCCGTATACTTTTGTTGCTGGTTTAATAATACCTTGGACTTGTCAATGTGACGCTCTGTAAAGAGACTGAATACTTTTGTTGCTGGTTTAATAATACCTTGGTCTTGTCACTGTGACGCTCTGTACAGAGATCGTATACTTTTGTTGCTGGTTTAATAAAACCGTGGTCTTGTCACTGTGACGCTCTGTACAGAGACCGTATACTTTTGTTGCTGGTTTAATAATACCTTGGTCTTGTCACTGTGACGCTCTGTAAAGAGACCGTATACTTTTGTTGCTGGTTTAATAATACCTTGGTCTTGTCACTGTGACGCTCTGTAAAGTGACCGTATACTTTTGTTGCTAGTTTAATAATACCTTGGTCTTGTCACTGTGACGCTCTGTAAAGAGACCGTATACTTTTGTTGCTGGTTTAATAATACCTTGGACTTGTCACTGTGACGCTCTGTAAAGAGACCGTATACTTTTGTTGCTGGTTTAATAATACCTTGGTCTTGTCACTGTGACGCTCTGTAAAGAGGCCGTATACTTTTGTTGCTGGTTTAATAATACCTTGGACTTGTCAATGTGACGCTCTGTAAAGAGACTGAATACTTTTGTTGCTGGTTTAATAATACCTTGGACTTGTCACTGTGACGATCTGTAAAGAGACCGTATACTTTTGTTGCTGGTTTAATAATATCTTGGTCTTGTCACTCTGACGCTCTGTAAAGAGACCGTAAACTTTTGCTGCCTGTGTAATACTACTTTCGTCTTGCCACTGTGACGCTCTGTTTGTATCTGTATGAAAAAAAAGCATCCTCAGAAAATTCCGCAGGAATAATATACATGCTGAAATTTCGTACATAACTGGGAAAAATATTTGCAAATACAGATACGTTCATTAGACAAAAAGTGAAGACAAAATGATTTTTTGACATGACATCAGTGTATTTTGCCTGACTCACATCTTAATCTTCTTAAAGTCAAGTCATAAAATATAAAAAAAAAATTCAGAATTATTATGAATAATTCTTTCTCTTAATAAACTTTTTATCTATATGAAATTCCCCAAAAATACACCCCAGAATGTTTCACATAACAATTGTCCGGTTTTCCGAGTGCGTGGCATTCTAGACACTTTAGTTTCTTCACCATCCTTCCTTGATTGATTGGAGTTTTATACCCCAATTGGGAATACTTCATTTATTTCAAGCTGAAGGTGTAATGGCAGAAATTTTGACATTTCCAATGCACTCAGAACAATGTGCAGGGAAAGTTCATTTACGTGCCGCGACAAGGGGCATTGGTTTTTAAGGTCTCCTCCGAAGGACCTCACGACCTATTTCAAAATTCTTTGTACTTAGCGAAAGAACAACTGTTACAAATTATTTTCTATGGCGGCCTGCGTTCGGTTACCGACCTCCTACAAATGAAGAAGCACAGTACAAAGTAAGCTACCACGGTGGTCCCACTATCCTAGAACTTAACTCTTAATATAAATGAATGAATCTGAACTGTGGGGCTGTTTTTTACTCTATTTTAGTTTTTTCACTCAGTGGCCAAGTTGTCTAAACGTTTGATTAAATGCTTACAGTATCTCTCACCACCAAGGTCTCCCAAAAGGTTTGTCATTTGGCTTGCCAAAGCTTGGCAGTTTTCTCCAGGCACCCTAGAACTAACCAACTATATTAAAATATAAAATATATGTTGAAGAATTTCGACTTAGGCAAACACTATCGCTCTTCCTGTTTAAGACATTTTAAAGGCTAGGCGGTCTAAAGCTCCGATCATAAATTACAGCACTTCTCATCGCCCAGAAATCGCCACAGTGGCCCAATGGTGTAACAACCTTGAGAGCATGAGATCAGGGGCTAGAACGTGGGCTGAAATTTGAGATACTGCATCCTAACCTGGTACTCAGCTTTACGGACATAGCACACAGTGCCAGGATAGTATGACTAACGATGTTATGCTTGTCTACGGTATAGTGATTTGTTGATATATAGCTTCAACAAAAAGTTGCTCTGTGTGTTGACTAGTAAAAACCAAACCATAATGCACACTACATACATCCTTAAAGATTAATAACGTTCTCATCGTGGATAGCCGAAAAGTTTCCGATGCGATATAAAACAACAAAACAACAAGCAGCCCTCATTGCCTTTATTCAAACTTCACTTGGCAAATAGTTGTGCAAGAAAATTTTATCGGTTTGGTTTGACAAAGGTTGTTAGCTTTCTCTTGGCAATCCACTCCACTAATGGATTGTAAGACCATGGTGGTCAAGTGATAACAGTGCATCTTATGACTTAGCCCCAATCCAGCTAAGATCGTATTTAAATGTAAGAAAATTTGTCTTGCTTAAGTTTTCTGAAAACATTTTAGTTTGCTCTTTCATTTCTGAACTGACCATTTTGATATCATGAAAAAAATGTCAGTAGGAAAATGTCCACCTATTTTGTTTTACTTTCATGCAACCGAGATATGAACCACAGGCCAATCTATCATCAAAGGATGAAACCTGACTGGTTAATTTGAAGGAGACAAAGTGAAGTGGAGAAGTGGTGTTTTACCCCAGACATAATTCTTTCACGTAATGAGGTGTTATGTTCAGGTACTCTGAAGTATACTGGGTAATTTAAAAAATCCATTGACCCTTTGGCAAAGAAACTGATTTGTTAGCTCAACTGGCTATAGCCAGCTGAGCTTATGGCATGGCGAAGCGTCCGTGCGTGCTTGCGTGCTTGCGTGCATAAACGTCAATCTTCTTCTATTGCATGTTATTGGCGCAATATGCAAATTAGCAGCTAAATATAGCAGATTTTTTGCAAATCTTCTTCTATGAAACCACATGACCAAATGAAACCAAATTCGATGTGGAAGGTCCCTAGGTGGAGTAGATTAAAGTTTTTGATTTTTGACTCGATCATAAATCACAGATGGCCGCTGTTACTATAAATAGAAAACAACAGAAAAGTGGCTATACATATGTTTATTTGTTAATCAATTTGGTTCAAATTTGGTATATGAAATGTAGAACTCTGGCAATTTATTATGTTTAACGGGTTTTTCCGTAACTCTTTTCATAGGCAAATTATTGGGGTAATATCCAAATTAGCGGCTAAAAATAACTTATTCTTTGAAAATCTTCTTCTCTGAAACCACATGACCAAATGAAACCAAATTTGGTGTGGAAGGAGTAGGGGCTTAGGGGTGTAGGGGGAGTCGATTAAATTTATGATTTTTGGCCCGATCCTAAACCCAAGATGGCCGCTTTTACTATAAATAGCAAAAATCAGGAAAATAGCCATACTTATATTTATTTGTTGATCAATTTAGTTCAAATTTGGTATATGTAATATAGAACTCTGGCATTTTTAAATTCTTAATGGGTTTTTCCGTAACTTTTTTCATTGCTTTGTTATTGGCAAATGAAACCAAATTGATCCAAATTTGGTTTTGGAGGTCCGTAGGTTTTTTGTTTATTTTGTTTTGTTTTTGTTTTTGTTTTTGTTTGTTTTTTTTTTTGTTTTTTTTTTGTTGCCATGTTTCGCCTACCAGTTTAGCAGCACAGGCCTGTTGTTTTAGTTTGCGTAATATATGAGTAGAATTAAATGATTGTTATTTAATAATAATTCAATTTTTCTTTAGTTTCAAGCATTTTGATTGGTCAGATCTTTTCTGCTATTTTTGCATGAAAGAATTGGCCCTGTTACCGGAAATACTTATTCTGTAATTTTTCTTGCGCATAAGTGATGGAATTTTCTTTACTTATTATTAATTAAAATTGTAAAAGTTTTTCTTTTTTTGTTCAATGAATTGAATTATAAAAAATGAAATTAATATTTCTTTTTGTTATGGAAAAATGAAAGAATTGGACATTTGAACACGTAGTATAATTCCTATAGCACTTTTAATTATCCTTAAATTATTATGAGATTCAAGTACTGCATTATTTCTCTTTTCTTTTTATCCTGTCTTCTTTATCAGGGAGGGATATCAGTTCAAAACATGCATGCAGCCATTATTCATGCCCTAGTGAAGATACTTTCATTGATATTGTAACAGTAAGTTTAGGAATGATTGTAAAACGAGATAAACGTTAGAAAACTAATAGACCTTCGTTATGCAAACTTTTCAAATACTTGGTTCTGCCCGAATTAGATATAAACAAAGAAGGTGAGAGATCATGACCCGTATCCGTAAACGTGCTTAAAACCATTCAGCCACCTTGTCCCATCCTTTACCGATAATTTATTAAACATCATTTGAAACACAAATTTTTACTTAGATTTTTATAGAAATTAACCAAATGTAAGCAGAAACAATGCAATTAACGAACCATAAAGAAGGACAAATAAAAAAAAAACTTAACAGATATTAAATATTTAAGGACTTAATGTTGGACAAGAACATAATATAAGGCTATTTAATGTTGTCATAACTAAGTACCTTAGATTGTTTTAACTATAATATTTAAATTGCAGAACAAATTGGTCGTTTAAGGCTTGAAAACTAGGTGTAAAGGAATTCCTAGATGAACAGGTGAATCAAACATACACTAATCGACCGATCGAATTTTAATATTTTTGGATCGTCTCCAAGTTTACTTATACACATATGATCCTATATCTTAACACTTTATCACATTAAATCATTAAATTATGGACTAGAAGTTTTTATATTAAAAGCTTGTCAAACTGACACTGAGGAGGGAGGCAAGCAATAAAGTGCATGCTCGTAATTATTCACTTCTGTCACCGATAACATCACTTGTAAAATATATGACACATTTTATTAAAACACTTAACAAAAAAATGTTTGTATTAATATACAATGCATATTACTTTTCTCAATATGATTGGAGGATCAAAATTAAAACCAACAGCTGGAATCCGAGGTTAAGTCAACATTAAACTTAAAAGTAAATTTATAGGCAATCCGCGTTTCACATACAGTGTTTTAGAATAGATAGATAGATAGATATTGCTACTATGTCCATATGCCTTTAAACCATATATCTATTTCAATGTTGAACGGGGCGGTATGTTAACATAATTACCAGAAGCCTCAAATTCCATGTTTTTTTACCTCTAAATAACCGACTATATATTAAGTTTGAATCATATCCTTTAAGGTATAAAATGGAAATCTGAAAAATTAATTAAAAAAAATTAAGTGAACATAATTTGCCCCCCCCCCCAAAAAAAAAAAAAAAAAGAAAAAAAAAAAAAAAAAAAAGGGGGGGGGGGTAAATCAATAAAAGTTAAATAAAAAGGAAAATAACCGCTTTGGCGATGTCAATCTGGTCAATGTTAATGACATATCTCTAAAAAAATGTTTCCTTATTTTGGAAAAATGCACCATACGACACTTGAAGGTAATTAATTCTTTGAACAGATCTGGTGTATTCGCTTTGAAATGGCATGGTATTGAAGACAACGGGTTTTTAACACTTTGTAGAAATCACATACCGGTCCATGCTCAAATCACAATCCAAAACTAAGTGATGCCGGGGGCTCCGGAGGGGTAAGCACCTCATGTCTTGCTAGCTTAATCAGTTACGTACGGAATCAAAATTGAGAATACAGGAATGTTTATCTATGGGACGTCAAATTTATCCTGGTTAATTTTGGATGCAAAGACAGCATACTTTTCAACAATACTATAATGACGGCCCTAAAACATATTCAACAGCAAAAAGATACAGTATAAATAAACTGATAGGAATCGAGCCCCTCGTTAAATCGTAGTGTTTAAATATCTGAAATCATCCAAAATGCAGATGTATTTACCTAAAATACAATAGGTCCAAGTATGTGATAATAATGTTAAGTTTTTTGTATTTGACCTTAAATTATATGACCCCGGAAATTTGAGGAATATTCTGATTTCTGAAATAGTGTAGTATATACCAGATCGTAATTGTAATTTTTTTACTTTCAGATGATGTTAGTTCATTTCAAAGATTCATAAAAGTGTAAAAACAAGTTGCTTAATCCACCAATGTTCCTTCAAGACTTCAGACCTGAATTTGTGTGGACTGCATTATATTTTCTTTTAGTAATGGACGGTAAAAAAAAAAACACAACCATTTCATATGAAAATAACAAAATATTTTTCAAACGTCTTTGAAAAATGTAAAGAAAAAGATTATTATCTGTTACCCAAAAGGCATGACTCTCTGTCTCTCTGTCTCTCTCTCTCTCTGGTGTTTGTGTGAATCTCTCTCTCTCTCTCTCTCTCTCTCTCTCTCTCTCTCTCTCTCTCTCTCTGAAAACGTTGTTTAATTAACTCTCTCTCTCTCTCTCTCTCTCTCATCTCTCTCTCTCTCTCTCTCTCTCTCTCTCTCTCTGTGTAGAAATATCTATTATGTGTTCAAACATGAAAATTAGAACACCAGAGAACAGCCTTTGTTGTTTGATTCATCAATCCAACAATATAACTGGCCATATTTGACGCAAAGTTATCACTCTGATTGATTCTTTGTACACGAAAATAGCGGATTAATGTACAGATATAAAACGATTATAATATTCCATTTCTTTATGTTTTTATAGTAATAAAAGTCTGTCAATGTGACGTATGTGGCACTAACATCACAGCCAGTTCTGATAGACTAGAGTTGCTGAGGCTGACTTCTAATAATACTGAATTACAGGACGGCAGGTATGTGAAATAAATAAAATAAAATAAAATAAAAATGTTAAGGATGATTTCCGTACTGCTTTTGATCTTAAATCAAAAACGTAATAAAACAAGGACTTATTACTGTTTCTTTAACGAAGTGCCAGTTTGCATGCTTCCTTAAAATCATTAGTAGTATTTATATACGAGGAGTTAAAGATTAAAAACGTTCATTGTAAGGCGAATCTTTTATTAAATATATATCTGCTAATTGAAATCAAAACTCCGTGACATTTGTAACCTTAAGAAAAAGTCTTTATTCCATCTCTTTCAAAAACGTCATATATAGAGGATCTTGCATTCGTGTTTATGTAATATTGGATTTATTAAACGAGTTAAATATTTTTTTATGTAACGAGCCTTAAACATAAACACGAATGCAAGATTCTATTTATTATATAATCCGATAAAAAAAACGGCTTTTTCACAGATTTAAAACTTGTCTTCTCATTATAAGAAAACAGCTGATTGACCGAAACACAAAACGTTAACATTACCGTGTACATGCCCAAAAAGTTATACTGCTGAAATATTAAAAGTAAACAATAGTCTGTCCGCAGGATACAAAAACACAACAAACATTTCCAATTTAAATACAATATATCTCCTTTTTAGAAAAAAGTACAAAAGTATCAGCTTAAATTATGAATCAACAAAGTTTGCCACTGTGAACTAGGTGAATTGTGTGACGTCATAGCGCGCGCACTCTGGAATGTCAACAGCCTGGACAAGGATTTACAGACAAATGTTACTCAGAATCGCTATCCATGATTAATCTGGTCAGTTTTTGAGGAACTGGTGACTTTTTTTGATAAATATGTATTTGAATGTTTCCTCCGGTGACTGTTCCTGCAAAAATGCTTTGGAATCCGCCGTGTAAATACCCGTGCGTAGTGGGTAAGGATATAACCTAATTCACACGCTTTTATGATGTCACACTCATTCAATACGATTTTTATTGTATGGCCGTATTACATGGATTATTGAGTAGATTATATAATAAAATGATTTATTTTCATATATGACTTACATTAACAAAGAGGTTTTGGGGTTGTGTTTACACGCGCAGGCTAGAAGTTGTAATGTTATTTTACTTTGTATCAGTTATTGTTCCGAGACCGTGACATACTGGTGAATTTCGCATCAGTAATTGTTCCGAGACCGTGACGTACTGGTGAATTTCGCATCAGTAATTGTTCCGAGACCGTGACGTACTGGTGAATTTCGCATCAGTAATTGTTCCGAGACCGCATCAGTAATTGTTCCGAGACCGTGGCGTTCTGGTGTATTTCGCCTCAGTAATTGTTTCGAGATCGTGACGTACTGGCGAATTTCGCATCAGTTACTGTTCCGACACCGTGACGTTCTGTACCCGGTTGTTAAAACAATCGTTAAATCTAACTACCCGTTAAGCCTAACAGCTAGTTAAAATACTAACAAAATGGTTAGCTAACAGTACCGTTAAATCCTGTTGCTGAGAACAATTTAACGGATCCGTTAACTAACGATTAGTTAAATTTTTAACTGTAAAGTTAAGCCCTTATTTAAACCCATAATTCCTTTCACTCTGTACTTCCTACAAGCACCTCAGTAATGGCTGCCCCCATGTCTACACCTGACAATACTGTTGAAGTGATGTTGGCAAAAAGGCAGAGGAAGCCCAATTTCAGCATTGCTGAGGTGGCTCTAATAAAAAAAAAATGTGGAGGAGAATTTGGCTGTTTTAAATTCTAAGCAGTCAAATTCTATCACTAACAAAAAGAAAAAAGAAATATGGCAGAGGATCACCGAAGAAATTAACTCCCTAGGTGTTTCCGAAAGAAATATTTGAAGGACATAAAAGACAAATGGGGGAATATCACCAAAGAAGCCAAGCAAAAAGTGGCAGAGTTTAGGAGGGAAACTACAAGGACCATTAGAGCATGGTTCCTCTTAGTATCTCTTTCAATATCGTCTCTTATCAATGATGTTATGAAATCAATCCTGTTTCTTTCAAATCTGTATCTTTTACGGAGTTCTTCCTCTGTCCACGACTCTGATACAATTTCCTGGCCACGGAATTCTCTTTCTTTTCGCTGGATGGGCACATTCATGAACAGCATATGGCAAGCCATTTTGTAATGAATGACTAACGAGGAGTTAAAACATTTTTAACGATACATTAAAATGTTTTTATGGTTTTAAAGTGAAAATTTCAATTGATTTTCAATGATATCATTTCTGAATATAAATTTTACATTTTTAAACATTATTTAATGTTCTATTGATTACAGTTTATTGAAAATTTATGTATTTTATTGTTTTATTTTTTGAAGTGAAGAGTGTTGGATTAATAGATTTAACTATGTCGTTAGCAATTTAACCATTTCGTTAGAGACTTAACAGTGCTTCAGACCACCATTAAATTTAACGACAATTTAAGAAGTCATTAAATTTAACAAACTTTTGAACAACTGTCTAACGACATCGTTAAAATTTAACGACTCGTTTCCAAACATTTAACCAGTGGTTAGATTTAACAATTGTTTGAACAACTGGTACCTGCTGTATTTCGCCTCAATAATTGTTCCGAGACCGTGACGTGCTGGCGAATTTCGCATCAGTTATTGTTCCGAGATCGTGACATACTGGCGTATGTCGCATCAGTAATTGTTCCGAGACCGTGACGTTCTGGTGTATTTCGCCTCAGTAATTGTTCCGAAACTGTGACGTGCTTTCGAATTTGAAGTAATAAAAGTTATCTGAACTGCTGAGAATGTCGGTAGAAATGAAAAAGTTAAAAATAAACTTGTCAGATTTCGAATTTTTTTATTTAATTTATTCTACAAATAGATACAATCCAAATTACCCTCAGGCTTTGCAGTGTTATGTATTTCGTTTTATCCTACCTATTTAGCTAAAACGTTGATATATATATATATATATACTTTTCGCAACTGGTTGACTTGGTTGACTATATTGATTTTTACAATGTTTTTGATATAAACCTTGCAATATTATTTAGATCCAATCGTCACAACCAGTTGACTGCATTAATATACTTGTTTATTGAACTCTTAGTAATTTTACTTATTCTCACCTTAAACAACTCGTTCACTTTTTTAATATTGTGGCGATGTTAGAACAATATAATTTAGTTATACTTGAACGTACTGATGTACCTTGTATAATTATTGGAACGATGTCATTGTAATAAGTGTTTTCTGTAAATGCATACATAACACAGTGTTGAAATGATGAAGTCAGTCGTTTAACATTAAAGTCTCTTGGCGCAATACTTTCTGCTTAATCCACTGTGTTATTGTTTTATCGTTTATTAGCCACTATTGGTTTGCATAATCGATTACAGATCGGATAAATAGTTCTATATCGAATGTCCTGCCTTGGTATACAAGACCAGCTTACTTTTATCGATATTATTATTAACTTACACATTTAGAAAAAAATGCATCACGTGCACAAATACTGTCACTTAACGTTAACAAAAACAACATTTATACAAAAATAAAACGATTGCTTCCCTACGTATTCACCGCATAAATATGCACAACATATATTTTATTACATTGACTCAAAAGGAAGACATCTTTTGATGTTAAAAAATAATAAAAACACACCCCCACGTTAAAACATCATAGCTTGAAGTTTGTTTTTTTTAGACTAGTCAAGGCATCGCTAGTATAAGGTGATTGAAATGTTATACTTATGTTGGAAATTTAAAACAAGATCTAAAATTGTAATTGTTTACTTTAACAAACCGTGTGAAATACGAGTAAAAAACTTGATACTTGTAATTTTTTACTTTGGATAATTCGAAACCGTTCAACCCTAAAAGTTTTCAATCAGGTTTTGTTCATTTACTGCAGGGTTTGAAAAACAATTCTTTAATAACAACATTGTGTACTTTTCTCTTATTTCCTTACAAAAAGAAAAGAATTGCAATTATAAATAAATAAAAAATAAATTTAAAAAATGTCATATTAAATTTTAAATGATATATAAATGGATTAGTAAATAAGTAAATAAATAAACAAATTAATAATAATAGTAATAATTATAATAATAATAATAATAATAAACAATTTAAATATAAATAAATATGTGAAATAAATAACAAATAAAATAATAAATAACGAAATAAATAATATCAATTAAAAAAAAAATTTGTAACCCTTTTAAGAATTTTATCTCTATTTCTATTTTCAGTTCTTTACCAAGCTGTTGGTTTATTCTAGATACTGGAGATGACGAAGTGAACCTTCTCATATTCATATCTTATAGGATAACGTGTCCCCAAAACAGTTTTAATATATACAGTGGTAAGTTACATAATATAATGGAACTTGAAGTGCCCTCTGTCATGACACAACACCATCAATACAAGTATAACATAATTTAAGTTGACCTTCACGTGACGGGTGTAGCTAGCTAGACAGGAGGTGCTTACCCTTCCGGAGCACCCGGCCTCACATCCTTGAAGAAAATTCACGTGTATAACTAATTTTGCCAGCTTCCAAAAGTTTTACTTTGTTTTTTTGGATTGTGGTTTGGACATGGACTGGTATGTTTGTTTTATTAAGTAAACTCTTCTTCACCAGTTTTCTGTCTTGCAAGCCGTTTATAATATGTCGGTTGAAATATCGCTTAAACTGCACTGCTTCGGGGTTTCTAGACATTCCACTGAATTGAATTGATGCCATTTCAAAGACTCAATCATGACGGACTAAAGAAAAAAATAAACGAAAAGATTTCAAAATACTCAAGAAAATTTTAATTTTCTATCGTTTAATATGACAATAAATATTAGGTTAATCTAAAAGAATAAAAAATATGAAAATACTTCATCGTATTTATAAAAAGATGATTCTTAATAAGCCGAGGCATCCGCCCATAGAATTCTAAATTAGAAATTTTGTTACAATAATATTAAAACTAAAAACATCAAAACGTTAATACTTAAACAAGACGGGTTTAAACAAAAACATAAGCTTATGTGTTAAAACATACATTTCGGAATATTGCATTTCTATACTTCAATAAAAATACAAAGTAAAAATAAAATATAAAAAAAATTTTGATGGAAATAACGGTGTTTTTAAATTAATACACATATTTTGACTACAAAAAATTTCTGTATTTTTTATGTTTTGTAAATTTTGTCGAGAGAGAGAGAGAGAGAGAGAGAGAGAGAGAGAGAGAGAGAGAGAGAGAGAGAGAGAGAGAGAGAGAGATGCGATGACATTGGAAATTCGGGATAAAGATATAACGCACCAACCCATATTTGCTTCAAAAATAAACATATTAAAAGGTGACATAAATGTACAATCTAGACATTGTCTATGCTGCTTGTGGAGGTAATAATGACCTCCAAGCTCAGACCTCGAACCTTTTATGTCGGCCCTTTAATTTTACATTTTTCTCATTAAACACAGTATATATATATATATATATATATATATATCATCATCATCAACAAGTAAAAAATTAAATTATGCACTGCTCCTCTAGATTCCATACATGCCGTATATGTAACAACGTTGTACGATCTAAAATCAGGCCACTTGTCAATAACTGTGCGTTTCCTGTAGAAATATTAAGTATACAAAACACCATTGTGATGCATGTTAAACACGAAACTATTATTAACTCTTCACAATTACCGGTAATAATAGTGAGAAAATGACCAATTCACGCAAGTACAAAAGCACGTCAGGCAAAGATTTATTTGACTGTGGCCTCAAATCAGTGTTGCGTAAGTAGGTCTTCTAAATGTGTTGCCTATTTCTTGGCATTTGCCCTATAGGCGGATCGCACGGCTTACCCAGACTCAGTCTGTATAACGATTATCTTTTTTATGGTTTAAATTATAATTTTTATAATCTTTTAAAATTTTTAGTCGAAATCAGCGTTAGACCATATTTACATATTATTATTGTAATCGTTCAGTCCAATCCTATGTTTATGAATATTTATTTAAATAAAAAATTATTTTGAAGGATTAAACAATACCGGTACTTTACTTGTTAAGAATTTGTGTGGAACATCATCGGCAACAAAGTCGTATTCAACTTCACAGAGATTTGCTTATCTTGAGGTAGCCTCTGATGGGACAGAAGAATTTGAAATAAAAATGGAATATATAGCTGCGAACGACAAATGTATGTATCTTAAATACCATCCTTCGCATTGATTATCGCAGTTTACATTATTTGTTAAAACTAATACCAAAATAAACACGTACCGACCATATTTAATCTAATACCATACAAAAATTAAGACAAGGACCAACCATTAACTTTGTACTCTTAACAACGTTCAGTAGCTTACACCTCTATTAAAAGAAAACCTCTCAATTTAAAGCAATGTTTCATAGTTCTTTTCCCTCATATTTCAACCAAAAAGAACATCTTTGTAAAGACCACTTGTCTATAAAGTCTAAATGAAGGGCCTGTGTAAAAAAAAAGCATAGACTGTACTTGGAACTCAACCGTTGGTCTACAAGTATTGAATAAGGTAAAGTTTGGTAATCCTTTTAATGAACTTAAATTGGATATCAAATTTAAATGTTTTACAACAATTAAACCATATTTTATATTCAATAAGCGTTTGAACATGTATGTAAAAGAATCTAACATTTACTATAAAAGCCATTTGAACCGTTTAGCAATTTCATAAGTTTCGTATTTTAGAGATCACACAGTGAGCACGTAATCCGTATTTTCTTTTTATATTGTTAAGCCAGAACTGGTTGTCAAACTCCACAGATATTACAAGCCACCTACACTTATCAATATTTATCATCTCCTAACTTTCCAGAAGAATATTCAAGGTAACCTGAATATATATATATATATATATATATATATATATATATATATATATATATATATATATATATATATATATAACAAATACCAGTTAAATTTTGATGTGCCAGATGTGCACATTTCGGAAATTCATTCCTCATCAGTGACACTAAGACCGAAAAGTTGAAAATAAAAAAAAAAGCCAAACAGTTGAAAATAATGAATCTAAAGTTCCAAAATTATATAAATCCAAATCCAGCTAAGGAATGCTTTGCATGAGGGAACAAACCTTAGTTTTAAATAAATTCCTAATTTAGACGGCTGAAGATTTTGTTAAATGGTACATTTTCTGACAGCACGAAGTACTGCCTACTGAGTTATGGATACCCTCGGGGAGTTTTACTCCACCAGCAGCGGTACCCGCTCAGGGGTAGTAAATATATAACAAATACCAGTTAAATTTTGATGTGCCAGATGTGCACATTTCGGAAATTCATTCCTCATCAGTGACACTAAGACCGAAAAGTTGAAAATAAAAAACATAAGCCAAACAGTTGAAAATAATGAATCTAAAGTTCCAAAATTATATAAATCCAAATCCAGCTAAGGAATGCTTTGCATGAGGGAACAAACCTTAGTTTTAAATAAATTCCTAATTTAGACGGCTGAAGATTTTGTTAAATGGTACATTTTCTGACATTTTATATATATATAAGAAAGTAATGTCTTCTCAAGGTCAATGACTGTAAAACACTATTGAATATCCAAAGACGAAATTAAACATTATCTGATCTTTGAAAAAACTTTTTTGAAGATAACCTTGTTACTTTTGCTAAGTACAAATGTACTTGTTCTTTTATTACTGAATTATATATATCTACCCTACATAAGCAGATTATATGACGTTTGTTATAATGCGTTCAAGTTCAAAGTCAGGAGTTCTGTATAACAGCTCCCAGTATGAGTTAAGCTTCTCTTGTTTTGTAAACTTGGTTTGTTTCACATTTATTTGCCGTGTTCCTTGTGTTCTTTATTGTTTCGGTTCTAAATGGTTCAGCATTTGATGTTTTTATTTTCACAAAGCCAGAATTTTTAGGTTTGTACGGCTCAGCATTTGATGTTTTTATTTTCACACAACCCTAATTTTAAGGTTTGTACGGCTCAGTATTTGATGTTTTTATTTTCACACAGCAAGAATTGTAAGGTTTGTACGGCTCAGCATTTGATGTTTTTATTTTCACAAAGCCAGAATTTTTAGGTTTGTACGGCTCAGCATTTGATGTTTTTGTTTTCACACAGCCAGAATTTTGAGGTTTGTACGGCTCAGCATTTGATGTTTTTATTTTCACACAGCAAGAATTTTGAGGTTTGTACGGCTCAGCATTTGATGTTTTTGTTTTCACACAGCCAGAATTTTGAGGTTTTTACGGCTCAGTATTTGATGTTTTTATGTTCACACAGCCAGAATTTTGTTGTTTGTTTATTACTAAAATAACTGTACAGGCTAATTTTGTAAATATTTTTTAATAACAAATATATAAGTTTAACCAACTGGATTTATTTCCCTTTCATGGTAACAGTAAAGATTTCTCTGTATTTCAGTAACAGTAAATGCAGATGGCTCATTTCAAATCCAGATGGTTTGGTGGATATAGAAATAATTGTTGCTGATATTGAGGGGGATGATTCGTCATCCTGCGAATATGACAAATATGAAATACATGACGGTATCATTATAATTGTATTATTAACGATTACATAAAAAGGCAAGAAAGTAAGCAATGTTAAATGTTTGTTTTTTTTTAATTAAATTTACACGATCCCTTCGGAAGATGAAACACTGAAGTGGATGTTTGTTGTGTTTTATATAATTTTCATTAAGTTTTAATTTTAATGACATTTTGCATGTTAACATAATAAATCTTTAAGGAAATTACAAAAATTAAAAAGAGCTTTTAAAATCATTGTAATTCACGCTGTTTCAATAAAACCTCATATATTTAATTTTAAGGAGTACCAAGAAATATAAAATGATGTACTCTATTGCAAACTTTACTTGAACTTGAACAAGTATTTGCATATGTTTTCCTTTAATTTCGAGACAGTATCAAATCTTTAACCTTTCCTTTACAATTTAATGTTTTGTTTCACATGGAATCAAGATTATAAATGCAATGATTTACAAAAAATCAAAAAAAAAAAAAAAAAAAAAAAAAAAAAAAAAAAAAAAAAAAAAAATCAGACGAATAGCAAATAAATAAATATAAAGACTTCATGATCAATAACTGAATAAATAAATGGATGAATGAATGAATAAATGAATTAATCAATCCGTCGATGGTTGTTTCTTTTGCAGGCGAATATATTTGTGAAAATAATGCTATTGAAAAGGCTTGTGCAGAATTTCCTGGGATTTTAGCACATAATGTAACATCAACTGATTCATTTATCTTGGTTACATTTAAGAGTGACGATTCTGTAAATAAAAGGGGGTTCTACTTACGTTTTAAAAAGAGGGATTTACCAACAACAACAAGAAGACTATCAACAGTGAAATCAACAACTTTGAAATTAATTGAGCATAGTTCAACAAACAATTTACCATCAACAAGTCAAGTGTCAACGTCATATATATCAGAATCAACAAAGGATCCATTACCTGGAAATAAAGAAAAACTTACAGGTTACAATAGTTGCTATTTTCAATAAAAACTCGTTTATTTTAATCTTTCAAAGTGTTTGAATCGAAATAATGCACAAAAGTTTAAGTTATGTTGTAGATGTTACGATATTGACCCTTGAAAGTACAAAATATTTAATAAAACCAACTTATTTACTTATTTTTTAAGTTTGCATCAATAAAACAAAAAATCAAAAATGGTGAGAATCAAATTTGGCGGTGTTTTAACTTGATTTTTTTTGCAAAAATATGTACACATATAGGTGATTTTATACAAATTATCATAAAATACCATGTTAATTTTTACTTTTATTTTATTATTTGGAAACGTTTTAATTTTGGAGAATATTTCAAAATATCTAGAACGTCCTCTCCATTTAAAAAGAACAAACAGAGAATTTTAAATAAAATTGTTCAAAATTAATTCAAACTAACATTAATAATTGAGGGACCCTTTTTTAACAAAAAAAAGCTAATACTTTGTGATATAACAAAATACAAGCAAAAAAGCAGAAAAGCTATTCAAAAAATTAACTACTAGTTTTTTTTTTATTTCAGGTACTGATTTAAAACCAGAAATCATTTATGGAATCGCAGGGGGATGTTTGTTTCTAATTACGTTTGTAATTGTCATAGTTATTATTATCACAAAACAGGTTCGAGCACCGATCTCAACATATACAACTCCGCCCTCACCCTCACTTACAACAGTTACTGATTCGAATACGTCAGTTAAATCACGAAAATCACAGAATGATAATGAAAACGGAAGTATCGAAAAAATAAACAATAAAAAGAAAAGGAGTTTAATCAATGCGAAGAATAACTCCGGATTTAGAAATGACATCATTCGTAAACATAGAAAAGATTTCGAACCTCCGTACGCTACAGTAATTCCAAAAACTAAAGAAAAGTGCTGAATTTCCCTTTGTAAAAGGGTGTTTTGGTTAATGTCTCACCATCATTATGAATCAGTGTCTACCTACCATTCTGCAGTAAGAATTAGTTATTGGCGATGTTATTCAACTCTACCAGATAAAAGATTTGAAAAAAACGTTAATTTCTGTTACAAAAGTGTCTTAGTGTTCAAGTGATTTGAGACGCAGAATTACATAACAAAGCCAATCTCAACGTCTGCTGATCGCAGGATTACGTAACAAAGCCAATCTCAACGTCTGCTGATCGCAGGATTACGTTTTATAGCCAATCTCAACGTCTGCTGATTGCAGGCTCTCGTATCATAATCAATTGCAACGTCTGCTGATCGCAGGCTTATGTACATGTATCATAGCCGGTTTCAACGTCTGCTGATCGCAGCTTAGGTATCATAGCCAATTCAAACGTCTGCTGATCACAGGCTTGCGTATCCTAACTAATCGCAACGTCTGCTGATCACAGGCTTAGGTATCATAGCCAACATCAACACCTGCTGATCATAGGCTTAAGTAACATATCCAATTTCAACGTCTGCTGATCGCAGGCTTACGTAACATAGCCAATCTCAACGTCTGCTGTTTGCAGGCTCACGTAACATAGCCAATCTCAACGTCTGCTGATCAAATTCTAAGTATGGTAATCAGTTTGCTTGTGATTTTGTCCCAGAATTCCGGTTTTGAAGTGGATATCTAGAAATAAGTTTCAATACTGAATTCTAATCCTGTTTTGAAAAATATCGGCTATGATATCTACGTTAATTCAGTGACACGTTGATGGCGTCAATTTTTTTATTGAATGGGAAAGAAACAATCAGTATGCGTTTCTTACTTACATAGCTTAACATTACCGTGTACCAAGTCAACATAAACCTGTAGCTTGATGTTATAAAGTGATATTCCATTTCAAATCAAATACCAATTATATCACAACGTTTGAACAAAATACAAACACCAAACCTACAAAACTAACAGTCAATATAACAATATAATAAAGTTATGCAAAAAGAAAAAGATATGTAACTGAAAAACATGAACGTGGCAACAATAAAGTTAAGATAAAACTGTAAACATGACCAAGAACATGACATAATACAAGTCAATGATACAACAGACAATTTGATCAAGAACATGACACAATACGAGTCAATGATACAACAGACAATTTGATCAAGAACATGACACAATACGAGTCAATGATACAACAGACAATTTGACCAAGAACATGACACAATCCAAGTCAATGATACAACAGACAATATGACCAAGAACATGAATCAATACAAGTCAATGATAAAACAGACAATTTGATCAAGAACATGACACAATCCAAGTCAATGATACAACAGACAATTTGACCAAGAACATGAATCAATACAAGTCAGTGATACAACAGACAACGTGACCAAGAACATGACACAATCCAAGTCAATGATACAACAGACAACGCGACCATGAACATGACACAATACCAGTCAATGATACAACAGACAATTTGACCAAGAACATGACTCAATACAGGTCAATGATACAACAGACAATTTGATCAAGAACATGACACAATCCAAGTCAATGATACAACAGACAACGCGACCATGAACATGACACAATACCATTCAATGATACAACAGACAATTTGATCAAGAACATGAATCAATACAAGTCAGTGATACAACAGACAACGTGACCAAGAACATGACACAATCCAAGTCAATGATACAACAGACAACGCGACCATGAACATGACACAATACCAGTCAATGATACAACAGACAATTTGACCAAGAACATGACACAATACAGGTCAATGATACAACAGACAATTTGATCAAGAACATGACACAATCCAAGTCAATGATACAACAGACAACGCGACCATGAACATGACACAATACCAGTCAATGATACAACAGACAATTTGACCAAGAATATGACACAATACCAGTCAATGATACAACAGACAACATGACCAAGAACATGAAACAATACAAGTCAATGATACAACAGACAATTTGACCAAGAACATGACACAATACGAGTCAATGATACAACAGACAATTTGATCAAGAACATGACACAATACGAGTCAATGATACAACAGACAACGTGACCAAGAACATGACTCAATACAAGTCAATGATACAACAGACAATTTGACCAAGAACATGAAACAATACAAGTCAATAATACAACAGCCAACGTGACCAAAAATATGACAATACAAGTCAATGATACAACAGACAACATGAACAAGAACATGAAACAATACAAGTCTATGATACAACAGACAATTTGACCAAGAACATGAAACAATACAAGTCAATGATACAACAGACAACATGAACAAGAACATGAAACAATACAAGTCTATGATACAACAGACAATTTGACCAAGAACATGAAACAATACAAGTCAATGATACAACAGACAATTTGACCAAGAACATGACTCAATACAAGTCAAAGATACAACAGAGAACGTGACCAAGAACATGACTCAATACAAATCAATGATACAACAAACAACATGAACAAGAACATGAAACTATACAAGTCTATGATACAACAGACAATTTGACCAAGACCATGAAACAATACAAGTCAATGATACAACAGACAATTTGACCAAGAACATGACTCAATACAAGTCAAAGATACAACAGAGAACGTGACCAAGAACATGACTCAATACAAGTCAATGATACAACAAACAACATGAACAAGAACATGAAACTATACAAGTCTATGATACAACAGACAATTTGACCAAGAACATGAAACAATACAAGTCAATGATACAACAGACAATTTGACCAAGAACATGACTCAATACAAGTCAAAGATACAACAGAGAACGTGACCAAGAACATGACTCAATACAAGTCAATGATACAACAGACAACATGAACAAGAACATGACACAATACAACTCAATGATGCAACAGTCAACGTACCAAGAACATGACCCCATACAAGTCAATGGTACAATTTCAACGTGACCAATAACATGGTACAATAAAAATCAATGATACAATAGCCAACGTAACTAGGAACATGACACAATTCAAGTCTTTATAGTCTGAATACAAAAGAGACAAAAATATGTAGCAGAAGTATAAATAGAATGTTACCCTTGTGTTGGAAAGGTAGATTAAGCTTCAGAACAGCCAACAGGACAGTTTTAAATTCATATACTTATAGGCAACAGTATTTTTTCTTATTCAATACGAAAGCAACAAGATATACAACTTAAATTTTTGTACACCAATACGAGTTAGATTAAGCACATTTCTCTATCAAAATTACAGGCTTCATAAAAAGCACTTAATAGGGATATAAAAAAGAAAGAATTAAACACATTAAGACCACTGTTTAAACACTTCAAGCTCTAGTCTAACACTGTACATAATAAATAAAAAGTAGAAAATTATCTGGTGCTGTGGTTCAGTTACTTTTTCCTTTTTGCTTGCACTCATTGTCTTGAAGCATATTTTTTCTTTTCATCTCTTGTTTTCGTCCCTGTTTCAAAATATTTGTTTAAAATTCTGCAGTTTTGAAATCGTTGTTATTTTGAGGCTATTCGAGAATTGATGATGCCGTTTTAAAGATAATTTTAAGCTTATATTTTTTTCCAGTTTTGTTATGTAAAAATATGTCATTAAAATTACCAAAATATGCTAAATCTTAGTGGAAGAAATTCTGAAATAAAAAAGGATTGGAAATCAGCTATTGTTTAAAAAAAAAAAAAATAAAAAATAAATAAATATATAAATAAATAAATAAATAAATAAATCTTTCTCCTGAACTAAAAGCTTTGATATTCTAGATCTGAATATTTCTCATACGCGCTGAAGCGAGAGATGTCAGTTCGAAACTTGATCGGGTAGGATTTTTAACTTTTAGATACTTTTACTTCGTTCGTACCCGGCATTAGGAGAATAAAGTATCAACTGGTTCACCCGGAGTCGGAATAATGTGACTAGGACAGTAGTTCGCTTCTCTGAGTCATACTGACTTAGTGAGCTAGTACCTTTACAAAACGTATTACATACCTGAACTTAAAAGCCAACTGATATCATATAAAAATTATAACGTATTTATTTATAAGCAGGTGGTGAAATGCATGCAAGATGAAAACCAACATCCTTATTTGAAAATACAATCTCGGAAATAAGGACTTGAATATTGTATCATAATCTTGTTGATTAAAAAAAAATTAAATTTTGAGCCCTTTATTTTTACTTTATATTGTTTTTTTTTTAAATTCTGTGTCAATGAAGTGCTGCTTACTGAAGCATTAAACCATGTGGTGTTTCATTCAGATGTGACCACTGACAAATGCGACTTACAAGGTAACATAACTGATTTTATTATAAACTACAGTACTTTTTGTACTTCAGTGATCTGGTATAATCTCCATTACCGTCAAATTCCCAGTACACTATTTTATTATTTTTATTAATTGAAAAAAGTACAAATAAGCTTTTGTACCGATCACACTCTTTACCGTTAGATTAAATCAGCACCCCCCCTCTCTCTCTCTCTCTCTCTCTCTCTCTCTCTCTCTCTCTCTCTCTCTCTCTCTCTCTTCTCTCTCTCTCTTTTAAATAAGTTTACCATTGACATTCTGTGCCAAAAATAATTTTATCGTCGATTCCGTTATTGAAACTATTTTTAGATCTCAAAAAGATCTCTTCACAAAACACATCAATCGGCGTGATTAAATGTTAGATAACTTAATTTATGGGGCAGTTATATATACAGTACACATGATTTACATTGACTTTTTTCCTTAAAAATCTATTTTGGATCTATGTTATTATTATTATTATTTTTAGAAAAAAAGCAATTCTGTTTACGCTTAAACGTTTTAGTGAATAAATACAATGATAATTTATTATTGCCGTTATCTGATCATCATTAATGTCTTGTTTCGTTGATCTTATAAAGATCTGCCAATTCCAATCTTGTCAAGTGTATTATTTTTATTTATTTATTTATTTATTTTTATCATTTTTTTGCACGAATTCAAAAAAGGAGGAAACGCAGTAGCATTTTGTTTTTAAAATAAGCCATTTATTGGATAAATCATCCATGAAGTATTACCATTACATGACCAATGTTGTCCTATTTTTCCGATATCAAAACGAGCTGTCAAATTATATATTGTCAACTTTAAGAAAAAAAACTGTATATTAAATATTCCAAACGAGAGAATGGACAGTTTGATTATAAAATGCATTGACAAGTTTTGCACCTGTTATACATGTTTTTACTAGTTGTCTAAATAACGCGGATAAGTCAGAGAGTACAGATACAAATGTATGAGTTTAGAGTTAATGATGAACCAGGATGAAGAGAATATAAAATCATATAATTAGCTTATTTTCAAATAGATACACGGAACATTAGTAATTTTTTGAGGGCCAGAATAAAATACTCAAAAGAGTAATATGTACTAGAGATCAACCCCAGCTTTTGATAGGAAGATGTGTTTGTATACATAAACGAAATCACCAATTCGCTGCTGCCCAATGTTAACGTAAGTGGATGTGTAATATTAATGCTTGTATTTGACACCAAGATTGTGTTGGACTGTCATATTTACCCCACATTACCAGTAATTGCGGAATAAATAAAAACTTACTACCTAGCAATGCGTGTCCACGTCTTACCCTTTGTAGCCTTTTTACGATAATTATAAATCAAGTGAACTAAATCACAGTTTATATAGCCTTTTATACTTTATACAGCCACTGACTTGTAAATTAATAATTACTTATGGTATATATAATACAGATTTTAAAAAGTTGTCACTTTCTCAAAATGTCAAAACATGACTTTATTGTGTTGCATTAACTAATCTATTGTAAACTTATCCTTACTGCTTAAAGTATATTTTTTTTATAATGTAGTTTGAAAACCATTGTAATCGATCCAGAAATGATAGTAAACACACTGATCTTGACATCCGTCACGTAAATACATCTAGAAATGCCAATACAGCGCATTTCATGTACAAAGCAATAGGGCCCATTATCGTAGCCACAGACACGGAACAGCATGGCATATTAAACCCATCTTTGTAATTAATAAATCTACACTAATATTTTAAGTGTCAACAAATGCTTTCATCTGTACAATACACATATAACATATAAGTGTACTTTTCGATGATCTTAACGCATCACACCTTGCATTTGAAATATGTTTGGGGCCTAAATGTTTGATGGTTGGAATTTTGTATCGGCAATTTTCAGTATTAACTACGAGCAAAATTGATAAATTCGTGAAAATAGAAATAATCTCTGTAAGTCAATGTGTTCATGTTGTAGTAAGTGTTTCTTATATGTTTTGTTGGATTAGTGCCTATTACAACTAAGATTGTTGACTTTAATGATAAATGCCAATAAACATTGCAATAAACGCAAACGGTTACCTTGGTAACAATAATGGCAACAAATTGCTAAAGTTTTTGAAAGATTCTATATTGACAATAACTATGATTCTGTGATTGAAGAAATTAAACAAGATGTCTTAGCCACTGCTGTTGAAATTATATTATCTTAAAGACTCGTCCAGCATGGCACCTATTTATTAACTGACTGAAAATTCTTTACATCTTTTCCAAATTCCAGTTTTAAAAGAAAAAAAAGATACCAACTATAAGCAATCCGTGTTGATTATCTGGGCAAGGCATCATATATCTTTGCCAATTTTTTGTCACGTTTTTTTTCTCGTGTGCTTTGACAGGTTGAGCTAAACGTTTATTTAATTAAACGTCTATATTGAAATTAGAATCCCAAAAGCGAAGTAAAAAACATGAAAACGCGCAAATTGAGTTCAGTAGGAAAGAAAAGCTGGTGCTTTATTTATTGAAATTTAGAGAGATTTAAAATAAATAATTCAATTTCATGAGGATATTTAAAGAGCTAAACTATCTTAACGAGTTGTTTTATGCAGATACGTATGAAATAACGTGTTCTGTAAAATACTCCGTAAAACGTTCCCTAATAAAGTGCAATAGACAACATTATACACGTATTCAACTACGATTCTTATTTTGTAGTTTATTTTTCTTGCGATTTTAATTTTATAATTCAAACATAAAAAGCACAAAATTCTCTAACATTTAACATCAATTTCCTTTTAATATTAAAACTTATTGTAATTTCAGTCAAATTATTCAAATTTCAAGGGAATGAAATGTGATTTACTACAAATTTGAAACGGTACAATTACGGACTACAGGCATATATTGTCAAATTATAGTTGTTGTAAACAATTGATTTAATCATTTTGTCAAAATAAAAGACAGCTCACATGGAATTCTATCTGATAATTGGCAGCTATTTACATTCATAAATGCACTTATTTGACTTAACTGTTTAAGAAAGGTTTTAAAATTCAAAAAAGAAACCGAACCGTGCGAACTGTGTGTTGAACAAAAACTATGCATGAAAGTTTGGTGATCATTTTTATTATTTTTTTTTAAATCGATCTTTATAATGTCTAAGAGTTTGGTATATACCTAATAAACTCTAAGACAACGTAGCTTTTTTCCCCTTTTTGTTTTTTAAATGTTTGGATTATTTTGTTTATTATAAATGCAACACATAGTTTTTCTTGAAGTCACGTGATTGACATGTCAGAGCAAATAATGAGACTAGACATAAGTAGCTTTGACTGGCACCGGGGACAATCATTAAAACATGATATCCAGTGGTGTTTTTGACGTAATTTTGTATGCATTCATAAATAATCCAGTGTGTATTTACTGAATAAAGACATAAATATTTTGTAATAATTTTCTCATAAAGAACAAGCTTGTTAATTTTTATTTTTCAGGATGTAACTTCTTTTTATTGAGTTTTAAGTAGAAATAAAAGGCACTGAAAAAAAAAAGAAAAAAAAAAAAAAAAAAAAAAAAAAAAACATCACCACTAAGTTCACTCAAGCCTTTATTGAGATTTGTTGATTGCCTTACATAATTTTACTTTCCATTAATCAATTTAAATTTTGTTTACTACATGAGGTTTATAAGTATTAAACATACACATTTATATTAAAAGCTTCAATGTATTACAAAACCTATTACTACTGTACACAAGATACAACTTTGTACTTATCAAAATTTCTGAATTCTGTTGTGAAAGATTTCCAAACCTTACATTGAAAACCTAAATACATCATCAGTATCGATCGTACTATATTTTCACTACATGTATTTAGATTTTTAAGAAAATATAAATAATTTTTCAATATGCCATACTTTTTTATCGAACAAGTAAAAAATGAAAACCTACAACTATTATACTGGCAACAAGATAAAAGCGGTTACTTAGGTATAAAGAATTGTTGGACATTGTTTGATCAAAGACAGAACAAAGGCATAATTTCGAAACACACGGAAATAAAAGTTAGCTTTCTATGTGGCTATTACAAAGTGTTTTAGCGTTTTTAAAAGTTAAAGTTGCACTGTTTAGGTCGGTACTAATGTTTCCGTTTTAATCATCTTATAACGTGGTGCTCTCTAAAAGTGGAGGTATTAAAGTGCAAGTATCGTAAACTTGACCATAAACTACTAGACTGCCGACCAAGCCATTACGTTAAAAACTGATTCTCAGTTAACGTACCGGTTTGTTATCTCGTCAAACATCGGGGACATCTGTTTTGGTAGGACTTCCTTTTGTACCCCCCACCCATTGAAACCAATGTAGATTTAAAAAAAAAATTTCCTTCAAAATATTGAATTATTATATCATTTTAACCATTAATTTAGCTAAAAAGTAAATTTGGGTGTGGGGGGGGGTACAAATGGAAGTCCTTCCTCTGTTATCTTTACGATACTGTGTCTTCTGAAGCATCGAACATATAGTATAAAGGTCTATTAAGTCGTGGAACTCTATTTTTTTAAAGATTGAATTTGTAGACTTCACAAAATTTATTCTTTTGTCTGATCCTACATATCTTTGGTTATTCAAGTTTATGAGCAAAATCACACTATAACACTTTCCTGGCATAATGAATATAATCATATTTAAAACCATGCCTCGATAATTTTTTTTAAAAAATTTCAGATATCAGTTTAAATTCATACCATCAAAACTATACAAACCACATCAGAGTTCTAAATGTGAATCCGTACACTTTTAATGGCTGAACTTTGATATTTATTTTTGAATATATTTTTTATCTTTATCATCTATCTGCACAATGAAGAATCGCACCCATCTTAACAACAGAAACTGTACCTTTATGCCATAACTGTTGATTTTTTGTCATTCATATCTCATATTTAAAATAATTTACTCGCTGAACCCCGTCCATACACGCTATCCGCGATTCATTTAAAATAAAAATTCAGTAAGTGATGCTATTGATTTCCGCCTTAATCTTTATAGGAAAAGTATAAACTGATAAAGACAGTGATAAGATCCTATTCTTTATAATCCATCAGTTGCAACTTGTTGGCATCACATAATTTTATTACGAAAAGTTTAATCAATGAATAAATTATGAAGGAGAAAATATCAATATAAAAATAATAGACAGATTATCTCAAAATATGAAAATGTTTACGAAAGGTTTGCAATAAAAAAATTAAAGTCATTATATTTGTCGTAAAACTCTAGATGTAACATTTTTTTTCATAATCGAGGTAAAGGTCCAATTAAAAACCAGAATCTGGCGAATCAGTTGTATCTTTATTGAAAAATCACATTGATGGATCACGTTAATATATTCCATAAATTATGGATTAATAAGAAGTAGAACACCATCTATACATCTGTATGTGAAGATTATTGATTTAGCAACAGTCTTCTCTCCAGATATGACAAAGTTCTGCAAAAAACTGTTTTTATATATATATATATATATATATATATATATATATATATATATATATATATATATATATATATATATATATATGTGTTGCGTATCATATACTCTAGACATCTTTTTTGTTGATGGTATCTTAAGTATAGTAATCTTTTAGTCTGTATGGTGTTTTTACAAAATAAAAAGTAACCTTGTTAAACACTAGATATTTATATCTTGGTTTATGGTTTTTTGTAAAAGAATGAGGAGTAAATAATAATTTAGACGTTCCTCCAATTTAAAATGAGGGATGGTAATATAAAGTGTAAAAGTGTAAAAAAAAAATCATTTTTAATACTTTTTTCCGAAAATAAAGTATAAGAAACAAGAGATTCAATTATTTCTTTTTAAATCTATGTAAATATATGTAATCTGTGTACAGTTAATTGATGCCAGATGTAGAATCGACCTTTTCTGAATAAGTCTGAGGTTCATCGTGGATGACTGTCAAAATTTGTTTTAAAATCACTGATAATGATGTAGCAGTAAATTTAGAGGAACCAGCTATATATCTTTCATCTATAGATTTTGTGTAGTTTTAGAATCCAATACACGTTAGGAAGACCAAGTTTTTTTCTGTTTTAAGTAAATACCGAACGACTAAAGAACTACCTTATGATTGGAAAAAAAACTTTATCTAAAGTAAAATTAGTTTTAGTATGAGCAGAATTCTCCGATATACAATCTGAACCAAGCTCCTTAAAAGACAAGAAGAATCTCTTACAAACCAAAATAATGTTGGAAGAGTTATCAGCTGGGACAACAACATATCTGTTATGTATGTCTGTAAGGATCGCAGAAATCTCAGGATACCGTAGCACTGAAGAAGCTTTAGTATTCAAAGACACTTAAAATTTGACAGCTCCTAAAACATCTACTTGCCTTTATCCAGTTCGATAAGTTATCAAGCTTTACGTCTCCACGGAATAATAAAAGGGGATGACTTTTAGATCTAAATTTACATAGCGTTTTTTGTTATGAGAGTAACTTTAATTTGTTTAATCATTTTATCCTAGCCAAGTCAAACAAATACATCTACAATCATCAATAAACAAAAATACAACAATGTATCATGACTTAACATTTGAAAATATTTGTTTCAAATCTATACTTGACTGAACGAGATATTTAGACAAAAATTGGAAATTCGTATTGCAATTGAGCTGAAGGTAGGGAACTGGAATATGACCTTATCGATAAGGGAAGTCTTGGTAATGTGACAAATAAAGCGATATGAACGCCGAAGGAATTAATTTAATTTCCAAAATGTACACATATGGCACAGCAAAATTATTGACGCATTTTTGTTAAATATTTCAAGTAATTTATACCATTACCAGGAACTTTTATAGGATTATATGAATAAATAAATAAAATAGATAAAGAAAAGGTGAATTAGCAATTAATAAATAGACAAATAATCTTTTTACAACACAAAATTCGTAATCTGGAATTTGGTGTTCGTGAAACTACACATTAAAAGTTAATTTGATTTTTATTTGTTTAACTTGTTGTGTATTTCATGCACTCTATCGGATTTAATTGATGTGAATTCCAATTTTAGGTTAAAATATGTAGCAACAATTGCAACCAGAAAATAGCCTGACCTTGAATTATAATTCTTTAAGTTTAAATTAAACGTAATTTTGGTAAGGGTTATAAAGCAGAATACAAACAATTATCTTTGCTCGTTTTTTAAAAGGTTTGCATTGAAAAAATGAACTTATTCACATAAATAAGTGAATTTTTTTTAAATATATGTTTGACATATGTAACTCTTTGTAGGGACATAAACATTACACAAACGTATGACATATATTTAAAACTGAAATTATTTAAAAAAAAAAACAAAGACGTCGAAAGGTATAAGATTTTTTTTTAATTTTCTCAATGCATTTCTTTTTTGCTATCTACATGTACATGTACTTGAAAATTTTAAAATTTTAAAGTATTATTGACAAATAGTCTTAATAACCTAACAACATAAGTCCATTCAACAATAACCATAATAATATCTATAGCTATCATTAAAATGTGATAAATGTAATGAAATAGAATGGTTCTTTTATTTTTTTTCTCCAAATTTTGTATTTGAAATGTTTTTGTAACTGAAAATTTAATAGTTTTGCCCTTGACATGCCGATTTTGGTATATAATTATAGTTCTACCATAATTTATATTGGATTTTGATTAAAAAAATAATAATAACCCGTATTAAGGTGAAAAGTTATTCGACCATATTAAATATCAAATCGAAAATCTATAATTTTTCGCTGAATGGCGCAATTCTCATTCAATTCAATTCAATATATCACAATTCAAATTTCTTGTAGGAATAGTTAAGAGTTTAACGTATAAAATTAAACTCGTTTTTAGATGCGTTTTACTGCTGAGAACAAAATATTCAAAACCAAGTTGACGTATTAACAACACAGATTCTTCCACTATAACAATGCAAAAATGTCAACTTTATTGTCATGTACACAATTGTAAATTCTTACCTACAGAGATATTCAAAATTGTGCAGATTTTTAAATATTCCGTTTAGTACGAATTCAAATTATGCACATTGTTTTATGATTTGATATTTATGCCATGGATTGTAAAAAGAAAATATATTTTATGCCCAGGTTTAGTTCGTGATAAAACTATCTGAAATGTTACAAAATTAAAACATTTAAATTTTTAAAATCTTGACCCTTTAATTACTCACAACATTCTGATTTGTTTGTGATAAATATACGCTTTGTACTCCGCTTTTTGAGAACAATAAGGCACTTAAATTTTATCCTGTCTGGCATTTTTTTCATGTCTTTCTGAATGAGGGATCGTTTGATGAAATCATACACGTCACGTATGCCTTTCCAAACGCATATGCTGTAAACGTCCTACATGAAATTTAGCTTACTGACAATAAAAAAAAACTGAAGGGGAATTTCTGAATTTTTTTATATACCAGAAGACCTTTTTTTATTTTTAAGTACAATTTTAATGATTAAATCAATACTTATTTTCGAAAATATTTACTAATCAATGTACTTGATGTAACTTTTAAATAAACAAGTTATCGTAATCAACACACAAAAGACATGTTTATAATTACATTATACTATTGTTTTCAAACACAAAAGAGTATATCCGGTAACGACTTCAGCTATTTCCGGATTTTTACCCTTCACGGCTAAGTACAATACAAATGATTTGATTCCTATATAAACGTATCTCCCGTTTATCAAAAACTTGTCAAGTCAATAATTTAACACCCTTCTGCGTGTAATTAAGCTAAATTAAGTTGGTGGAATTATTAATTTAAATATAGTTTTTTTTCAATTTGAAAACGTCAGCGGGTTTTAGGGCTTTATAAGCCTCTTCAGAGAAGTTGTGGTTATAATATTTGGATCTGGTCTTCTGAAGACGCAGTGATATCGTTTCCTGTTTTAACCACATTGGGTAAGTCAAAAAGAATAGATTATTACCACAAACTACCGCTTGCCAATATTTGATTAATTTGGTTTTTAATTTGTTTATAAATGTATCTATAATCTTTTTGATATTCTTTATTTAAGTGAAAATTGTAAAATAAGTGAAAAAAAATGTTGAAAAATTTGCGGCAAGTTCAATAAATTATATTTTTTAAATAGATTATTACCAAAAACCGCTGCTTGCAAATATTTGATTAATTAGGATTTTAATTTGTTTATAAATGTATATATTAATCTTTTTGATATTCTTCATTTGAGTGAAAATTGTAAAACAAGTTGTTGAAAAATTTGCGGCAAATTCAATAAATTATATTATTTTAATAGATTAAATTACCACAAACCGGCGCTTGCCAACATTTAATTAATTAGGCTTTTAATTTATTTATAAATGTATCTATTAATCTCTTTGATATTCGTCATTTAAGTGAAAATTGTTAAATAAGTGAAAAAATTGTTGAAAATTTTGCGACAAATGTGTGTGTGTGTGTGTGTGTGTGTGTGTCTGTGTGTTTCCTGCATTTAAATGGGAAATAAAACAAACAAAACAAGCAGTCCTTGTCCAAACCACAATCAAAATAAAAAAAAAAAAAGGAAAGAAACAAAAAAAAAAAAAAAAAAAAAAAAATAAATAAATAAAAAAAAAATAAATAAATAAAAAAACAAAGTAAAAACTTTGAAAGCTGGCAAAATTAGTTATACACGTGAACTTCCATCAAGGAAGTGAGGTTGGGTGCTCCGGAAGGGTAAGCACATACTGTCAAGCTAGCTACACCCGTCAAGTGCAAGTCAATTTTGAAAATGAAAGGAACAAAAAACTATGGTAAGCCAGTTTAAGTCTGGATACAGTGACTACATACTTATCAACAATATTGTAATGACGGCCATAAAACTTTTTAAAGGGCCCTGATTAGCCTAGACTTGCAATATTCTTGTGTCAACTATTTAATTGTAAGCGGTTTGTTTCGTTGAAGAATTCCCCATAGTGGGGACAAGCTCTACCATAACGTTTTAACTGTGCAACATATACACCATACGTCATCACGTTTGTCGTATAGCTTCAGAAGTAACCTTTCGTGAGTGTCATAGTTGAGGTATAAGTTCCAATATTAAGCAGAACATGGAGAATCTGTCGTGTTTTTTATTTCAAGCTCACTTGGATAGATGTCATTCACATATTCTCCAAATTTAGGATTATTTAGAGATAGAACGTCATCTATATATCTGTATGTGTAGTTGAATGATTTAACGACAGTCTTTTCTCCAGATTTGACAAGGTTCTTTAAAAATTCTGATCCATATGAATTAAGAAACAAATTAACAAGAAAAGGTGCACAGTTTGTGCCCATTGGTAAACCGATTGCTTGTTGAAAAATATGTTTTCTATCAAAAACTCTAACATTTTGTTGATGGTGTCTTCAGTATATATATTTACAGTCTGTATAGTGTTTTACAAAATACCCAGAATCCCTGTTGAGCACTAGATATTCATATCTTGGTTTACCGTTTTTGTAAAAAGAATGAAAAGTGAATGATTTGTTTTAGAATGAGATTTACAATGAATTTAACATGGAAAATTCGATATTTTAACCTTATTATGAGATTAGAAATGCAAAGCTTTTAAAACTCCTAATCAAAATAGTTAACCTCTGAATAGGTGTCAAAAACCGACTTTTCACATTACAAAAATATTAAAAAAATATTTTTTAATTTGATTTTTTTTTCAGAAATCAATTGAAAATGACAAAAAGATTTTATCAAAATTTCATAAAAATAATGATTATACTTTGTCCAAACGGTGAGTTACTTATTATTTAATTTGATAGATCAAATATTGTTATTTCAACTACCTAATGACACCACATTTTCTGTATAGGTCATGCCTTGCTAAACTTTATAGAATTTTATTCCTTTTTTCACTATTAATCTTAAATACAAAGTCAAACAGTCGCAGCTGAAAAGCATCTTTGCCCAATCAGCAGGAAAATATTTACTTTATAGATAAATCATATACATGTAGTGATGATAGATCGATGAACTGATTCCGTTTGACACCCAACTTTTGTGCTTTAATTTCAATTACGACAGCTAGGTCTGACATGAGGCATGATACCAGAGAATCCAGAAAACACCACTGTTTTTAGGACTGCAAACTTTCTTTCTCTAAGATATTCCTAAGTAAGATTTGAATATGGGAGGTAAAAAGCATTGTGATTCGAAAATGCACATTTTAGCCTAGAGTAGTTATTTATTAACCAACTGGACAGGTTGATAGATTTTTTATTTATTATAAACTTAGTGATCGATAATAAAATAAGAATTAAAGAAGACCTTATTGCAAATAAATTTACAAACCAAATGACCAAATTAAAATCAAGAAGCAGTAATTAATGAATGGCCCATGCTATTTTTCAGTATTCGGCCAATCGTGTAGTGTTAGCGAGCCAAATGTAACAGCAAGTTCAACGCAGTTACAGGAACTCACATCACCTGGTTACAATGCTGGAGGTGGAACATATACCAGGTTAAAAGAGGTTTTATAATCATTTGATTATTGGAAATAATCTTTATGTCATTTTTGTAAAAATGATAATCGGTGAAACGAAACGATGAAAACGATTTGTGTATCTAGAAAATCTATGATTTATGCAATTCGTCAATAACACAAAATAACATTTTGAATTGCTTTATTTTTCTTCATTGAATTACACGTCATTACATCCATTTATATAATAGTTTTTCCACTAATTATAGAGCATTTAGATTGTATGCAGCAAATTTACCAGAATAAGTACTTCAGTGTCACTTACGTTTTCGAGTATTAATGTTTCATTCAATCATTTTTGCATGTGGTTTAATGTTTTTCCTAATTTCTTTATAATTTTTGTTTTAAGTAATATGAATTGTTATTGGATCATTGATTCTGGTGAAGAGGATCTAAATGTTCTGATATACATTACATACGACACAGCTTGTTCCGGGGATAAAATTTTTATATATGATGGTAAGTGACAATAGGTCGAGAACAAGAAATTAAATAAAAACAAAAAAGCAACAAAATAAAACTAAAATAAAAAAGTATAAAAAATTAATAAATGAAAATAAAAAGCCCAGAAAAAAAACTATTATATAATCGCAAAGCAATTCCTTAATGAAATTACAACAAAGTGTTCCTACTGAACAAGACAAATTTTAAATTGAACAAAAGAATAAAAATATGGAGTCGATCTTTGTGAGAAGACTGCCTGTTGCTGTATAAGGCAAAGGCATAATTAAGTACCTCTGCGTATGGCAATAGGACTATTTCAAGCTTATAATTTCAAAAACTTTTATTTCTTTATTTTAAAATATCAAGTCGTTAATTGATAGAAAATAAAATTTAGAGAAAAGTTATTTAAAGAATGCCTAGACTTGGTATTTGTAATTACAGTACATACCAAAAGGTTAAGCTATTTCGATCGCTCCTCATAAGCTTTTATACTATTCATTTATTCAATTATGTTAAATGATATTTTATTAATTGAAATTATTCATAATTTGAATTTTGAACTATGATCTAATGGCATTATTAATCTAACATTTTCTGTCTTTTGTTCAGCGCAATAGCTCACAAAGGATAAACTATTTGATCTACTCGAAATATAGCTAACATTATATCAACTGCTCGGCAACGTGTTCAGGCTTCTAGACTCATTATCAGCTAGTGGCTGTGCTCAAACGGAAAACTGTATATATTTACAGCTTGTGCAGCCAAGAGACCGAGAAACAATTAACCATTCAGTTACTAGCTATCTATAAATAGTGATCGGGCTTTCGTTAGCCTCAGTGTTAAAACATTTAACAAATCTGTAATGTTTTTTCTTTATTACTGTATTTACATGTTCTTTTGTACAGGAAAAACGAGTAGTTTTCCCGTATAGCTCATGCTTTGTGTGGAACAATAACTGCACCAGCCGATTACTCCTCTACACAACGATATGCAAGAATAGAATTGCAGACGGATGGCGCCACTGAAAAAGCTGGCTTTAGTTTAACCTATTTGGCTGCAAAAGATTATTGTAAGAAACTTATTTTGATATTTTAAATGTACAGCAGTCCTTATGACAGAGACATTTTGACATTTACTTTTAAATATTTATTTAACAATGTTTAAAAAACTGTTCTATCTGTACGTAATAATATTTCCTATTTTTGAAATAGTTTATGCCATTTATATTTTCTTGCGTTTTCTTTCTTCAGATTTTAAATATTGTAAATTTATTTTTAAAAAAAAAAACAAAAACGAAACAAAAAAACTTGTTTTAATAGCGTCCATTATTATTGTTATCCAACATACAGTTATCGATAATTTTTTTCATAATATTCATTAATTTACTACATCCCGCGTCCATCCAAATTTCGTCTTGTTTAACATTCCTTAGCCGGATTTGGATTTATAAAATTTTGGAACTTTAGATTCATTATTTTTCAACTGTTTGCTTTTAGTTTAAAACTAAGGTTTGTTCCCTCATGCAAAGCATTCCTTAGCCGGATTTGGATTAATAAAATTTTGGAACTTTAGATTCATTATTTTTCAGCTGTTTGGCTCGTGTTTTTCATTATCAAACTTTTCGGTCTAAGTGTCACTGATGAGGAATGAATTTCCGAAATGTGCACATCTGGCAAATCTAAATTCAACTGGTATTTGTGTTATATATTAACTATTGTACAATTAAAACACGCCCAATTGTCTTCACTTGTTTTCATCACAGCTAACCAAGGATGCAATAATACACAGGTTATAAGACCTACATCGGATTACCAATATCCGTCAAGTCCAAATTTTCCCGGTACATATACTAGGTGAGTTTCACCCGCTTCATTTGTCATATTTTATATTAATATCTTTAGCAATAGAAATTTGTCAGAAAATTTTATTTAGTTCAGAACAGCGTTAAAAAAGTCTTGAAAAAACGTATCAATGAGAAATTGTTTCACTCATATTCTATAAAGTGCTGGATTTTGTCTAAATAAAAAAAAAATATACCAGTCCATGTTAAAGTAATATTGCTTATAACTACTTTTAACCAAAATTTCAGATAGCAAATGCTCAATTCATAAGCAGTAAAATGGATAAAAGTTGTATTATTATAACGTTAGGATTGTAAAACATTCTTTTTTGTATGCAGTAACTATTTTATAATATTTAGTTTAAACGTAAAAAGCATATCCCAAAAATAATTTTAAACATATTATATTCCTTTTTTATTCTAATTTTTAATGAACAATTTTTATTTTTTAGTAACAGCATCTGTAGATGGAATTTATATAACCCGTTTGGCATGGTGTATTTAGAGGTTTTATTGGCTGATATAGAAGATGGTGATCCAAATACTTGTAACTTTGACAAATATCAAATATTTGATGGTAAAAAAATACTGTTTTAAATACTTAACACTGTTAAGTATTAACTTCTATTATTTCATGTTTTTGTTCGCGTTGGTCGTGTCAAAAATGTTTGGAAGATATTCAGAAAAGGATTTTCATTCGTATAACGGTAACTGTTAAATCGCAAGCACTTAGTTGCAATTCATTGTAATGAATCGGTATTTATATGTTGTTTAAACAAAGGAGTTTCATTATAATGTATTGTGTTGAATTATTATTTATTATTATTAAACGATAAAATGGAAATTGAATTGAAATGACTCTACTTTCAGTATAAATGAAACTCGTGTTATTTCAACAAACACGCTTTCACAAATTTATATGTTTCCTTATCTATTTTAATTTGCAAGTTTGGAGAAGTTTATTTGTGTTATATACTTATTACCCCTGAGCGGTTACAGCTGCTGGTGGAGTAAACTCATCGAGGATACCAATAACTCAGTAGACAGTTCTTAGTGCTGTCAGAAAAAACACTATTTAGCAAAATTTTCAGCCGTCTTTATTTTTGAAATTTATGTAAAACTAAGGCTTGTTCCCTCATGCAAACATTCCTAAGCTGGATTTGGATTCATATAATTTTGGAACTTCAGATTCATTAGTTTTTAACTATTTGGGATAATGTTTTTTATCCATCAAACTTTTCGGCCCGTATTGTCACTGATGAGGAATGTATTTCCGAGATGAAATGTGCATATCAAAATTTAACAGGCATCTGTGGTATATATTAATACATATAGAATGTAATTTTGTTTGACGTTTTTTGACGCTTTTTGGCGTTTTTATAAAAAAATATTTCATCTTTTAACTACTTAATTTAACAAAGAAGCAAGATGTTTTCAAAAAAATTGTTAACTCGATAATATTGCAAATCTAGGATAACCAAATCCATCACAATATTGTTGAGAAGTAATTAAGTCTCTGTATTCAAACTTATGCTGGAAATAATTCCTACATTTCCGTGCTCCTTTAATCTTTAAATTTGATTTTGCACGTTGCTTGTGTAGCTAGCTTGACAGGGGTAATTATTCTTTCATAGCACCCGGACTCAAATTATCGATGGAAAATTACGTGTGTAACATAAGAATATCAGTTCATAGTTTATACACTTTTTGTATTGTGATTAAGACATGGAATAATAGTTTTCATTTTAATTTAAAATATTTCATGCATCTGATATTTTTTACAATTTTTATTGTAGGAGAAAACAAATGCGACAATAATGTTGCTCAGATAGTATGTTCAGAATACCCCAAAACTCAAGATTTTAATTATACGTCCAGCGGGACAAATGTCGTAGTAACATTCTTTAGTGATAGTTCAGTCAACAAAAGGGGATTCTTACTCAGGTTCAAAGGGACAAATCTAATTGCCTCTAGCACACACTCGACTTCATTTTCTGGAAATAAAGCAAGGACCTACTCCGTGACTACCGGAACGACAGCTTCAACAACAACGTATAAACTGGATACAACAACAGGTTTATACTATATGAATGCTAGAAATGTTCTTAAAGGAACTTAATTGTTCATTTGTCTCATACAGCAGCAAAGAAAACATGCAGTCTTCTTACATCTCTTTATATTTTCATTTTTATTTAACATATTAACCATTTTATTCCAAATCTGTTATGAAATCAAACTGGTATTTTCGTGTTCTTTGTGTCATAGCTATTGCAAATGACATGGTGTTTAAATGCAATTGTTTTTATAAATGTTTTTGACGCGTTTTCAAAATCAATTTCTGTACATGGTAAAACTGTCTCTTTATTATGTAAAATTGATGTCGTTATTGTCAAATCTTGCACTTACTTTATTTCTATTTAGGGCAACAGTTGAGCACAGAGAGTATCCTTTGTATAACATTTGGTATCCTTATTCTGATATGCTTTACAATAATTACGGTGGTGTTTGTGGTGACGAGGATAAATGTCCCTTCAGAACGAAGTGTGACCCCTACAGAAGTCATCAGACGTAGTCCGTCAATAGCATGGTCTGTTAGATCAAGAAAGCCGTCTAGAACCAACAACACAATAACCCAGTCTATTTTTGTAACGGATGAAACTTTCACAGGAAACAGTTCTAGATTTGGAAATGGAGTCCCACCTAGAGCGACGTCAAACGACTTATCACTATCAATGGTTTGACTTTCTTATGTTTAGAATGATCCTGTGGAGGATGTCGGTTTTCTATTCATGAAAGGTAATTGTACTCTAAGCATTAAACTTTCTGAATTAGGAAAAATAGAACCAAAAAGCTTTCAACGAAACACAAAAAATATTTCGATAATACATAAGAGTAAAGTAATATAAAACATTATTGTAGATGTTTACGATCATTGATTACGTTAGCTTATTTTTTTCTCAAAGCATTAGTTTTATTAGCAGTACAGAGCTATAAAGAAAAATTACCTCTGTTTAGTCGACAAAATTTGATAAAGTTGTCGAATATAACCGGTTTACCCAGTATTATTACAAAATGAGCAAAAGGTTTCTTGATGGGTCAGTGTGCCAGGATTCTGCTGAAGGACAGAGCTAGTTGCTGTACTGACGCGTTACGGACTTCCAAGTAATTTTCTTCTCGAAGATATCATATGCTCGTTGTTTTATTTTGATTAGGAAGACAAGAAAAAAATGGCATCATCTTTGCAGGCACCAAATGAGAGGCGGCAGTTGATTGGTTCGTAATTAGTGACATTATGTATACAGGTAGAAATAAACAAAAACAAAAATAATTTTAAAAACAACTTTCAGTAAATACAATTTTGCTTTTATGTTTAATCTTGAATTTTACATGATTAGTTGTTTCACTAAAGGTTATATTATTAAATGACAAATATATTTGGTTTATCCTAACCTTTATACTTACCATGCAAAATGTAATATTGCGTGTTTAAATAGTCATTGATACATACATTTAAAATATTACATTATAAATTAATTCTAAAAACGTGAGTATAACTATTGATTCTGGTTTTTTTTCAGAGTCGGATGAAACTAATGGAAAAAATTCACCGTCTCGTTAAGTTACAGTTACGGAAACCGGATTTAATAAATTTGAGAAGCATTCTATAGTCGCGTGTGTTATTTGTATTTAAAAGATCGCGGGAAGTTTCAAATTTAAGAATGTTCGTTATTCTTTATTGCAATGTTACGAATAGATTGGTTCATTAAATGTTAACTAAAAAACTTAAAATGTACGCCTTGTGTTATTCTTCATAATTTTCTTCTTCTGTTTTTCGGAGATTATGGTTTGGACTTGACATGGACTGGTATGTCTGTTTTTTCAGAGATTGTTATTTAGACATGGACTGGTATGTCTGTTTTTGGGAGATTGTGGTTTTGGCATGGACTGGTATGTCTGTTTTTGGGAGATTGTGGTTTCGATATGGACTGGTATGTCTGTTTTTGGGAGATTGTAGTTTGGACATGGACTGGTATGTCTGTTTTTGGGAGATTGGGTTTCGATATGGACTGGTATGTCTGTTATGAGAGATTGTGGTTTGGACATGGACTGGTATGTCTGTTATGAGAGATTGTGGTTTGGACATGGACTGGTATGTCTGTTATGAGAGATTGTGGTTTGAACATGGACTGGTATGTCTGTTTTTGGGAGATTGTGGTTTCGATATGGACTGGTATGTCTGTTTTTGGGAGATTGTGGTTTGGACATGGACTGGTATGTCTGTTATGAGAGATTGTGGTTTCGACATGGACTGGTATGTCTGGTATGGGAGTTTGTGGTTTCAACATGGACTGGTATGTCTGTTTTTGGGAGATTGTGGTTTCGACATGGACTGGTATGTTTCTGTTAAATTTATTATAACTAAATTATAAATAATAAGAAATTTTAAACAGAACAATCCAGCAAACGCGTTTGAAAATAGAAGTTTAAAATAATTAAGGTCAAAGATTGATGAGATCCTATTTTTATAATAATACATTCCATCTATTCAAACAATTCAGACTAATTTCGAAAAAGCTTAGGAAATAAAGAATTATTAATAACATAAATATTGATGGCTTTCACGTCTTTCGGAAAATATAGACAAAGTAGAAAGTAAAATGAAAACGTTTTATTAAAAACATCGGCCTCGTACACTTATTTCCTTCTTTCAAAAATGATTAAAGATATGAACTTATAAACAATACGATATTGAGATTGTCTTATTTGTAATAAAAACAGGGTTGCCTAATTTATAACTTAAACATATAAATAATGTTATGTCAGGACACATGGTAAATATGTTTCGGACAACTATTGTGTTATATGTTTAATTTAAATCTCTTGAATTTATCGGCAGTTGACCTAAATTAAAAATTTTAAAATAATAAGAGTTTGGTCAATTTAACACTAAATTTATAATATACCGGAAATATCACATATCAGATTATTTCATAAAGTAGATCAGCACCATTGGGTGAATACTGTGGCTTCTTTGATTAGCAGCAACTTTCGTGTAAGTTTCTAATTTAATAAATTCGGAGTTGTCATTTCACCAAGTATCAAATTCTAAAGTTCCATGTAAGAGCAAACATGTGTGAAAAAGAACTGATAATAACCAGACATTTTTGACATTAAATTTATTAAAAGTAGGAACTTTTACTTTTAAGAACAAGGATATCAGTTTCTTTAAAATATTTGACGCTTTCAGAAAGAATTGAAGCCAGACATTGAATAATTGTTTTTAAAATTATTGTCTCACTTAATTATATGGTTATAAATTAAGCATTTAAAAAAAGAAATATTGATTTAGAGTTTTTATTCAATATACCTACAGAACTGTATCAAAGATTACTTTATTGTCTTACGTATGTTTGGACCTTAAATCATTTCCTTTATTTATTTTTAAAATTTAACTGGTATTTGTTTTATGTATTAAACAATCACAAAACATGCAATTTACCAATTTTTATAAAGAAAATATTTTACTTTACATAAATACTTGAAAATTTGAATCAAATTTGAACTACCAAGAAAAAAAGAAATTATAAATTATTGTTTTTGTAATAGTTTTGCCCTCAAAAAGGTCACCTAAAATTGAAATTAAATTTTATTAGTTGACCTAAGTTGTCACCTTCACTATCTAATGACTACTTTACTAAGTTCATGTTTGTCAGATGGAACAAGCTCTACGATAGCGTAATAACGTCGCTGTATTCAAAATTATACTAGATTTATCTGTCGTCCCATAGTTCTATGTTCTTTTCATTCTTAAATTTATTTTGCACGTTAGGGTTTTCTTGATAGACGGAAGGTCTTAACCCTTTCGGAGCACCAAGTTTCACTTCCTTGATGGGAGTTTACGTGTTTCACTTGCTTTCTCAGTGTTCATGGTTTTGGATTCTGATTTGATCGTGAACCAGTATATTTGTGCTTGATGTCTTTAGCAAAAAGACAGTTTTAATTGCTGTATCTTTTCAAATAAAACAAACATACCAGTCCTTGTCCAAACCACAATCCAAAAAAAAAAAAAGGAAAAACTTTGAAAGCTGGCAAAATTAGTTATACACGTGAACTTCTATTAAGGTACTGAGGCCGGTTGCTCCGGAAGGGTAAGCACCTCCTTTCTAGCTAGCTACATCCGTCACGTGCAAATCAATTTTGAAAATGAAAGGAACAAAGAACTATGGTAAGTCAAATACATACAGTATAAGTTTGGATACAGTGACCTCATACTTATCAACAATATTATGATGACGGCCGTAAAACATTTAAGGGCCTTGATTAGCTAGGCTTGCAATATTCTTGCGTAAACAATTTAATTGTAGTAGTTTGCTTCGTTTTAGAAAGTCTTAGAGAACAGAGATGTAATAAAAATTCAACAAGTTGATAAGTAGGAATTATAGCAAATAACAATGAACTCATCTTGTACATGCTTATTTTAAGTAAAATATTACTATGAATTTTAACAAAAAATAGATAGGAAATATGATAAAAATGTCAGTATGTGGACCCTCATAACGATGGAAGGAACCTAACCATAAAAGCATAAAATCTTCATTATAAGTTTTTTTTTGCACATTGACTATGACGCTAAAGAAGAACAAAATTACTCAAATTTCTAGTGTGCAGGATTCAAGTTAAAAAAAAACGGGTAAAGAAATTATTGTAAAACTTTGGTCTGGTCTCAATATTTTTATTTAAATCTAATTTTGTCTTGTTTTATTCTTTTGAAAACGTAAGCTGTTCGTTTGCTCTTTAAAAAATACATTAAGATCAAAGCCTTCTATTAATTGATTCTTATTATAAATATGTATAGTTAATTTAGGAAAAGTAAAGTTTGGAACAAACTTTCATTTACTTATTTTAAACTACTTAAATTACATCCCTAATTAGTTTTTGAAATTGAAATAACTGATAAATACTTATCAAAAGCTTTTTACAGATAAGGGCGTTGTCTAATATTTGAATGAAAAAATAAGCCTATATTGAAAAAAAATTTAGTCCTAAACTGGTGTATTTTTCTCTCTTTTTATCTTAACAATCGGTTACTAATTAATAATCATAATGTTTATTTTATGAAATTTTAATTTTTGAACACACTGTACAATGGGGTATAGGGCAGAATTAGCGTAATTGTTACTCTAAAATTTAACATAATTATGACGACAAATATACCATAGTATTTTGATGATAAATTGTTAATTGTGATTAAATATTGGTAACACTTACTGGTACGTATTGTTTTAATATATAAATACAACCTTCGAATGTAATTACAGAATAATTTAGATCCCTTTTAAAAAGAATATGTTCGATAATTTGTAATTATTCTAATAGAACTGTCAACACAAAAGTGGGATTTATAATATATTAGAAGTGTTTAGAACTACATATGTTTAACATTGTTGATACATAATACAGTACTACAGATCACGATTATACATTTATACACGTGGTCTTGAGTGGGTGGTTCTGATTAATGCATGTCTGTCTTTTTTTGCCATGGCTTATCTAAATAAACCTTTTAGTGACCGATATGTCTAAATTCAATTTTTATTAACGTTAAATGTCAAGGTTCGAATACAATTCGGAACTTTTTCAAAGCATGAGTAAAATTTGAGTTGAGCAATGATGTTAAACATCCCTGTCAAGAATATTTCCCTTATATCGAGATGTCGCCAGCTTTAGGCGAAAATAAATGTTAAGTGACCAATATGTCTACATTCAATTTTTAGTAACTTTAAATGTCAAGGTTCGAATACAATTCGGAACTTTTTCAAAGCATGAGTAAAATTTGAGTTGAGCAATGATGTTAAACATCCCTGTCAAGAATATTTCACTTATATCAAGACGTCGCCAGCTTTAGGCGAAAGTGCAGACATTTGGCCTGTGTGTTGCGCTGATGGCATTAAACACCAGGGTTCTTTATCGCCTACTAGACACGAGACCTCGTTTATTTTGAGTTCCAATCCGAAGGAACCGTGAATTTCATTTCGTAATGCCGAGTGTTTAACGAAAAAAAAGTCAATTCCCATTTTCAAGTCTTGGGTCGGCTAAGGGATGCTTTGTATGGGGGAACAAACCTTAGTTTTACATAAATTTAATAAATTAAGACGGCTGAAAATTTTGCTTAATTCTTACAATTATATCATTCATTTGTATTTTATTAAAGTACTTTTTATACAAAGTTTGTCACAGTTCTTGTATTTCTTTAGGGTGTTTTCTTTTTAACCACGGCCGTAAAAAAGCTGTGATTTAATTGAGATTTGATGAATTCTTTTACACATGAAAATTATTAAAGGCACTCTGGAATTCTGGCTGGAAATCGTTATATTTTACTGGATATTTAAGAGTTCCTTTAAATTTGATTAAAGGTACGTCAAATGATCAATTGTTTTCTCCCGTCATTTAACGCGGTAACCAACACAGGTATTGTTTTCATAGGCGAAAATCGAAAATTCCTGTTAGTCACATGGCAACCGTTATATATATTACAGCATCATTAAAAACGTATGAGGTCTAGTCCGATGAAAACATCGTTGTATTTACTATTTAAAAATTCATTCAATAACATTAAAATTCTTTTCCAGTAGATGTGTTTAATCTTCAGCTGAACAGGTACAAACAAAAGACAATGTTGTATGTTTTATTGATAGGAAATATGTGAACTATCAAAACTAGATTGATAAGCGTGAAAAATAATTTCAATTCACATAAACTTATACATTCAAACAAGAAAGGTCACCTTAAATAATATAGTCTTGTTATATCAACAGGTGATTTAATCCAGTTTTACATCTTTCACACCTGAGGTACCCCTGCACGAAATAAAACATAAATCTTAATACACTGTTGAATTGCGTGATACACGTTTCTAATAAATATTGTGAAGGACTTAAAGTTCGCGTACATTTCATACATTTAAAATGTTTAAAATCTCTTTAATAAAAATACACATTGATACAAATTATTGTCGGTGTAATTGTCGTTTTGACAGTAAATTCTGCAAAAGTTTTTTGATCAACCCAACAAACTAAAATAAAGTCTAATATTACTGGCTTACATAAGCTTAGTAAATGCAATAAGTTGTTCTACTTTTTCTCGATAACTTGAAATATTTCTGTAGACATAAATATCTTGTCGTTATGGTTGATTTTACATGTTTAGTTTAATTTGTTTTACATTGGAAAAAATATTGTAGGTGACGTATTACGTTCAATACGCAATTGCAATGCTATTTGCATGATTTTTAAAATGTATAATACCAAAAGTAACTTTTCCCTTTGTACAGCGATGTAACATAGTGATTTTTGATAGACATAAACATATGCAGTTATGACTTAGTTTGAATAAATGATAAATACTAATCTTGATTAAAGTTTCAATTTATGATTTCAAGACTAAAAATAACACAAATAGCTATGATAACAAAATAAAATGCAGTAACATCATATATTTGTGGGGCTAAAATATCGTGGATTTTTTATTTTAAAAAGTTAACAGATATTTTGAAGAATCATATGTATTGAAAATTAGTCCAAGGATACATGAAGAAAGTAATTATTAATAGTTCCCGATGTTTTTTACTAATTTAAAAACTGGTTTTTTTTACTATATGAACTATTTCAATAATGACGATAATAAAAACCACTCTCACTTATTTCATACTTTGTAAAGAGAATTAATGACCACGTTTTTCAATTTACTTTAAATGGTAATGTAGGTCTTTTTAAGAATTTCATTCTCCAATCCTTAGAGTTGTTCCTGGTTGTTGTTTTTAAAATCATACGATGAAAACAAAAGTTGTATATATTTTTGACCAAAGTGCACTTTTATGGACCTCTCTGTTGGTCTAGTTGCAAGATTAAGCCATCTATAGATTATACTGCTTTGTTTATCCAACGTTACCAATCAGTGTTTTTAACTTTAACGAGATACAAAATTGCAAACTCATTCAACTCGATATGTGGTTACTCAGTTTAAATGATTTTTCATTGATAAACCTTCATGGGAGACAAATGCAGCCAAAAGTATATTCGTAATGTGTTTGATCACTGCTCATGCGTGGTAGTAAGTGATCAAGGTCTTCTCGACGGTTGTTGATTTCCTGATATCACATAGAAATAAAACAAAATCATGAATCGATGATTCAGACAATGTTTTTATTGTATGTTTTATATTTTGAAAAGAGATGATGAATAATTTAAAATCAATGCTGGAAAAAAGAATGGGAATTTGAAAATGTTTGTAGCTTTTATGGGGTTGACTGAAAACCCAAACATTTTGCAAGCCAGAATGTTTGTATCTATCAATCACTTTGTTTTAAGTTTTTGTTTTATTCTTTTTGAATACATCATTAAAACATAATGTCATAATCGGCTTATTTTGTATTTAAGTTCGTTGTCAACTAATTTTATGAAGCCTGAGCGAATGAAAAGTTTAAAAGAAGCAGGTACCTTGTCTAATTTTTCTTCATTTTGCTGTTTTTTGTTCTTGCCTTTTTGTACAAGTAAAGCTGGTAGATAAAGAGATACTAGTACTAACATTTATTGGAATGGAAACGCCTTATCAATTTTTGATGATTGATTGCGTTTTTTATTTTGTAAAGAAATTTCAAATAATTGGCAAAATGTTTACGTAATACCTATAACTACCAGATCAAAAGAACCTTGAAGAAAAATACAAAATCATAGGTGTGTTACTTGTGCTAATAAGTGTAACCTCTCTAGATTTATTTTTAATTGATTACCATTGTCATTTCATAAAGAACGAGATAACAATCTACAATTTGATTGTGGAAAACAACATCTCATTTTACCATGTTTTATGCATGTATTTTATTCTTCTACCTGATTCGTTTTTAGTCTAACGATAATTATATTTCCGTTTCAAAGGCAAATCAATTTTTACGGTGTCAGAAGTTCAAATCTTGATTGAAAAATCATTAATTCCCTCACCATGCTGTGCAATTGGTTAATTTTTTATATAAAAAGCTGAATTGAAATTGCAGAAATTGTATTGTTGTCGGGTTTAAGGTTTAATGTTTTATTTCTGGTTAGTTTTCATTGGTTATTTCATATCGATGCATTTTAACAAAATACATGTACAGATTTTATTAATAATTGCGTATATCCGCAAACAAATTAAGCGTTTTGAAGAAATTTGAAGTTAAGTTGTTTTGTTAATATAAGGTAAGTTATTATTATTATTTTTATAATAATAATAATAATAATAATAATAATTATTATTATTATTATTATTATTATTATTATTAAATTATCAAATTCCATGCTTGGATGTTATATGGTCTTTGAGAAAAATCTTGAGACAGCAAAGAAATTTTTCAGCTTTTTCAATGTTGTTATTTTACAGTTAACAGAAATACAGACTAATAATAATAATAATAATAATAATAATTATTATTATTATTATTATTATTATTATTATTATTATTATTATTATTATTATTATTATTATAGAGAAATAAATATATAAATATATAACAAAATAATAACAAGATTGAAATTTTCGTCCGTAAATTAATAACTCTGGCATCTAAAGCTAGTCCGTTCAGATAAAAAATGATAATAAATACATGTACTTCCGATACGATAGAAAAATTAAAATTGTTATAATAACCACGTAGTATAACGTCTAAAGTAAAGATATTTGGAAAAACAGAAAAAGTGGATTTATGTAAATTAGGTTTTAAATTTGTGTCACTTCATCAATAATTCATAAAGTTGGCGAAATGTTGGAAAACATTCCAATTCGAAATTCTCGGAATTATGTCACCCGCGTTATACAAGGGAATATTTACAATCTAATTTATATCATAGATACCAAATTATGCTCTGTAAATCTGAAGCTTTATTGGAATCATATTTATGCATGTGTTAGTAACTGTAGTTTTACATCATAAATCCTTTTTTTAAAATTTTTATCGAGATGTCACCAGCTATTAATAAATTCCAAGTACATTTCATATATGACAATTAAGCATGGTTTATAGCAACAGTTACGTACTAATCTTTGTGTCACAAATTTTTACATTTGTACATGCGATATTGCCTTTATCTGAAAGATACGAACGTACACATAGTATATAAAGTGAAACCTCGATACATTGCCTTTATCCGAAAGATACGAACCCACACGTAATATATAAAGTGAAACCTCGATACATTGCCTTTATCTGAAAGATACGAACGTACACGTAGTATATAAAGTGAAACCTCGATACATTGCCTTTATCTGAAAGATACGAACCTACACGTAGTATATAAAGTGAAACCTCGATACATTGCCGCGATTTGTTCAGTCATAATTAGACGTAAGACAGGGGTATGGCGATAAAAAGACGAAGACTGACTTGTATAAAGAAAAACGTTTGAGTAATAGAATGTAGAAATGAGGTGGCATAGTAATCGAGTGGTTTCAAAATGGGATTTTTATGTATCAATGTGGCATTTAAAAGATATTTTATTGTGGCAAGTTATCGAGTAGCTAAAATGACATTTTTGGTAGCAATAACCAAGTTATCAAAGTTATAAAGGACCTTTTTAACAAGGTTTTATCTCGGCGATAAAAGAGGTAGCGCAAATTTATCGAGTGGCATCACAAATGACGTTTACTGTGACGATACATGTCTTAGAAAAGTTAATGAGTGACATTAAAACAAGGATTCATACTATAGCGAAAAAAGTAAGTGGCAAAGTTTTAAAGTAGCATTAAATGATGAATGTGACGATAAGCAAGGTTGTAAAGTAATCGAGTGGCATTAAAATGGGGTTTTACCGTATGTCTAAATCCACTGATTACTTCAAGGACCGAAACTGATTAAGTGATAGTGTATGTGTGATTAAACCATTCACATACTCTGTACATTGTTAGACAGACAACAAAGTACTTAGTTTAAAAGAATGTTTTAAAAATTGAGTAAATTATTTCTATTCATAAAATTCTTGAATGGGTCACTAGTACAGGTTGTTATTTTAAATACAAGTTTTGTTTGAATACAATTTAAGTGAGGAAAAGGTGGAAAATTGGCTGTTAATTAAGTAAACATTTAAAATGAAGTATGTGAGTTGGAAGTAACAATTAGTTAATGGTGTAGAAGATAGACATATATATATATATATATATATATATATATATATATATATATATATATATATATATATATATATATATATATATATATATATATATGGAATGAACATGAGTCTTTAAAATATATTTGCATACACTTTATCGGGCATCCAAGATATTTTTAATTTTTCCAGTATTTATATTTCAAAATGTACCAAACATAACGTAGAAACCTGTACTGGAATAACAACGCATTGTAATTGTAAGTAGAAATTTTTAAGTTCAAGGTAATTTTTATGCCAATTCGTGTCAGGTTGCTTAGGATAGGAACACATTAAGATAATCCAACTGATAGATATCACAATACATGTCCTAAGAAAAGTTCATAATTAATAACAACGGAATGTAAGTATCTTTCAGAGTCTTTGATTGAATAGCGGTTATACATATTTTACAATGAATGAAAAACAATTTTACCGTGTGTGTGTGTGTGTGTGTGTGTGTGTGTGTGTGTGTGCATAACAATGTGCACCCTTGATGGGCATAATTCTGTTCATATCTGCAAAATCATATTGAAATTATCATATTATAACCAAAAAGAAAACCATTCTTTTCTACACTTGCATGTACGCACGTGTACACAAATCAAGTATAGATGTAGAAATATTACGTATACAAACCACCATACAACAATATCTTGTTTATTTGTTTATATATCCTGTAAACGAATGCTTCTGGAATAAAATAAAAAGAACTTTAAAAAAGGGTATCTGTGATCTTGGTTTTGGTAAGAGTTCAAACATTTCGGATGATAATCACATTCGTGCGTTGTAATAAAAAGTAAAAATTTCATTTTTTTTTTTCAGGTTCAGATAATTTTTTTTTTCAAAAAAGGCATCATTGTAAATATTAACAAATTATTCTGTATAAATCTGTTTATTTAATGATTTTGCAATTTTGTGATCTGTTTATCAAAAAGTAACGAAGAATAAAACTTAAACTTCCTGGGGGATGCAAGTCCACGTTTTTATTATAATTTTATCTTGTTTACTAATTTTTACACACGTTTTATTATTTTTTTTAAATCCACAAAAAACAATAAAGGTATAATACTGTTATCAAACTTTCTCAAATAAATCAAACCGAGCTAAATGTCATGTTGTCTTTTTTTCAAAACTTTTTAAGAAATATTTTAAAAATTACGACTTTATGATGTATTTTTAAACAGACTTTACAGAATTTTCAAAAAAGCACCAAGGCAATATCTTACAGATAAAAACGGATTTTGTGAAAAATTAAAGAAACAATAAAAAGAATAATATCATTTGTTTATTTTTTTTTAATTAAATGTTTGACTTTTATTTCACAAGTCTACCACACATGATAAATCATATTTTGTATAAAACTTCATTTAAAAATCACCATAAAATCACATGCATGCGGAGGTAGTTAAGAATTAATTAAAAATGCCGGATAATAAATGAAGAGATTTATGTGTTCATTTAGTGCTACATGCGTCTAAAAATTTTAAACAGTATAAAAAAACAATTAAAAAAGAAAGAAAAAAGGGAAAAAAGGAATTTTAATTTGACCTCTAAGATTAATGGAGCACGTGAAAAAGGGCCCAGAGAGCAAGAGATTTCTTTAAACAACCAACGTTAAAAACACTTTCTTTGGAGGAATTTATCAATGGTATTTTAAAAATTCTTATTGATCTTTAACGAAACGAAATAAAAAATAAAGAGCACTAATTAGAATTTCACGACAATGTATGGACTCTGGTTTGAAGGACGAGTTTGTATCCAGGGGATGTGGTTAAAGTAATTTCGGAGAAAACTTACCATTCTATATTTAAACAACCTGTTTATCTGTTTTTAAACACACACACACACACACACACACACACACACACACACTGTATATATATATATATATATATATATATATATATATATATATATATATATATATATATATATATATATATATATTCTATTCTGTTATTGCATCAAGATGGGTGGAAAATTGGAATTTAAAGTAAAAAAAAATATTCTCAATAATAACATAACCACATTTTATTATTTTCCGAAAGTTTCTGATATTCGATCACAAGGACGTTTTTACTTTAGGCTAGAGATACATATAATCATGTCCTTATTTAAAAAAGCCTAATATCTATATATGGACCAAAATCCTTTTGAATAGGTAATATCTAAATCGAATTGTACGTATAACTAAGTGCTTTGGAATCAAATTGCGCCATAAAAAGGTAATGTTACGTTAATTACGAATTCAGAAATAGACTTTGGTGAAATTATACCGACAACAGATTAGATATATCTGCTCAGGTGAACATAAATGCATGATCAAATTTAAATGTGTATTTCAACACCTTGTTATTCTCTAGACGTGTTATATGATGATAAAATGTCAGAAATTATTATCTGTATAAATCATACACACAAACTCCATCCAACAATACGTACTATTTGTCCGTAAGTCGCTTTTTGTGTTGCAGAAACGATTATGATATAGGAAGCCATTTGTTTAGAACTTTAGCGGCGAATGCAGTTGTTTAAGGAGCGTAAAATTAGTTTTGATGCGACGGTGGTGTCAAGTAAAGTTCATTAGATGAATGTTACTGCTAAAATTACTAATTAATTCATAAGATTTAAAAAGGATCGTTCCAACGTCTGTATTTTACATTTGGCATTAGTGCACTATTCAATTCGTTTTCGATTCATCAGTGGTATATAATTGAAGCTTTAAAATTTAAAAAAAAATGCGTTATTCATGTGTATTCTGTCAAATTAAAATTAAATATTTAATCATAATCACAAATTAACCATATGTACCTGAAGATGAAAGGTCCAATTAGGAAACGGCTGTTTTAACTGGTTGATAATTAAATAATATTGAAAAGTTTCATAGATTTACTTCTTTGCTAAGAACCACTGCGGTAGCTTAGTTGGTAGAGTGTTCCATAAGTGGGAGGTCGTGGGTTCAAACCCCGACCGGGTCTGACCCAAGACTTGAAAGTGAGAAGTGGCTGTTCTTTCACCAAGCACTCGGCATTACGAAATGAAAGTTACGGTTCTTTCGGATGGGAACTTGAAATAAACGACAGGGCTGGCACGATAAAGAACCCTGTTGTATTATGCCATCAGCGCAACGCACAGGCAAAATTTCTGCAATTTCGCCTATAGCTAGCGACGTCTCGATATAAGTGAAATATTCTTGACTAGGACGTTGAACACCATTACTCAACTCAACTCAACTCATTTTTAAGACAAGTTAATTCAACTAAGTTTATAAGTTACATTTACTTCAGTATAATTGTATAATTGAGTTATGTTAAAAGTTTCCGAACAAACATATGTTTTTTATTTCTAGGGAAAAATCTTCTAGTGTTCTTTTGTGATAAATAATGATTGTTAAACTCGAGAACAGTTAAACGTATACTTGGGAAATTTAAACAGAATTGTTAGACTCCCAAGGTTATTAAACAGCCAATCAAATTTTACAAGATAACTCTTAGAAAATAATATGCATAAATTAAGTTAAAACTTCACAGAGTGAAAAAGACAGGCGGGCGTGATAGACAGGGGTTTGGTATCAACAGTTCTTCAACCTGTCGTCAGGTGTACGTAGAACCGGCGATGAAGGTCCATTGCTTAAAACATCAATCTATTTTATAATCACACATGGTTTCATGTTAAGCGGATATCAAAAAATAAATTCATCTTTAATATGTGATGTTATCAGAAATAATGTTACTTAAACACAATAACAATTTGTTGCTTCAATGCAACCTGATCTTTGATGTCCAAATTGCAAGCCTACTGATAAGATCTCCATTCGTTTAGAGAATTACCATCTACTGATTCGTCTTGTAAAACATATAAATTATGCTTCAATGAAGTAAATATCAAAATTTGTTTATCTGTATAGAAGAAATATAAATAGAATGCAGTTTTATTGATTTCTATATGTGTAAAATAGAATATAGCACGAAAGCATTTGAAACGACTTCAAGTGCATTTGCATTTAAACTACGGATAATGTATTTTTATCCATACTCGCTTTGTCTTTATTTTAGTCTCTGTCACCAGATATCAGCTATCTAGGTACAACTCAATTTGCTCATAGACTGTGCTGTATCAAAAGCAAAAAACTATTTGATAAATAATCCAGAATAATTATGTCTTATATTTTTTCAACAGCAATTGTTAGAAAAACAATAAATATCTTTAAACAAAATTCCCCTACTAGCTGACTTAAAACGTTAATATCTTTACTGTTAATTATATACATTAATTATTTCAAAAAAAAAAATAAATAAATAAATAAATAAAAACTAAAAAATACCAAATTTTCAGATTTATACAATAACTTATACCTAAAGGAATTTTATCTAAAATGGATAAATAACCTTCGGCTTTCGTGTAATTTGAGACAGGTCCATTCTACTGCATAACTGCATGCAGTACAGAAAAAGCGAATGTCATTCCGTAAATGAAAAAATTATTATCAGAAGCAGCAGGGGAAGAGACAAGAAGTTAAAAGGTTGGCTATTTATGCAATACCCCCTGTTTTACTTTTAGATATAGACAGAATACCACTCGTTACTATAGTACATTATTTTTTTAAACAATCGACACACACACACACACACACACACACACACACACACACATATTATATATATATATATATATATATATATATATATATATATATATATATATATATATATATATATATATATATATATCTAGAGAGAGAGAGAGAGAGAGAGAGAGAGAGAGAGAGAGAGAGAGAGAGAGAGAGAGTGTGTGTGTGTGTGTGTGTGTGTGTGTGTGTGTGTGTGTGTGATAATTTGTGTCGTTTATTTCAGTACTTATCTATTTACTTGACTTTATGATGATGAACAAACATGCGATCGTAATTGTAGGTTAACAATTTTAAATTTATGTGACACAAAGTCATTACTTAATCTAATTGTTGTCTTTCAAAACGAATTGAAAAAATACCAGGAACTTTATGTAACTAATTATATATTTGTTATGGGCATTGCACTAAAGTACTCTCTACTTATGAAAAGAAACAGGGGTTCAAAAGTACACATAGATATTTTACTAATCTGTCTGATTTTTAGCAAAAAGAAACACAGGTAATTATATATGAAATTTTTGTTCAGAGTTATCTAACGCACAGTCGAACTGAACCGTCAGCGCCTTCCAGCGCATTAGTTTGTAATCTCATCGAAAGATTGTATTTTCTCGTGCTAAAAGTTAATGGTTTTAATTAACACAAAAATCGCAAAAACAAATTTGTTTTTAATTTTTAATTTTTATTTTTTTTTTCATTTATCTTATTTTTTTATTTTGACATTTACAGTTGCAAAATTCTGCATTTCTAATTAAAAAAATCATCAGTTGGTAAAATTGATCAAACGAAAAGATATCTTTATTATAGTAGGCTTTATACATCATCCTGTTACAATTAAAGCAATTTGTATCTTTTTCTTCTATAGATTTCACCATGAATTTTGGAAATAGTAAAATTCCGGTCATTTAGATTATCGGTTTAGAATCAATTCAAAAAGTTATAAATTGTGATCTTATCGATTATCCATCCCATAAAAAACGTTATTTTTTAATTGGGTAGTATTTGCTGTTTGGACACCATAGTCGTTATTAATATGAAAATAAATCCTCCTTTTGTATTCAGTACTTAAACGTTTCGTCATCACATCTACTTGGTCCAGTACAAGACTTACTAATAAAATTATCAAAATTGTACATTTCTCATTTTGAGTGTAATGCAATTTACACAACACAACTTCAAGACATTATTCCTAATGTAGAAAAAACAATTGGACAAACACGCGCGCGCGATAAAACAAACCTCAATGCAGTAAACCTGTGTATAAAATCACGATTTAGACCGATACACACCAAAGGGTAAACTACTAATAATAGGATTTTGTTAAATTGAGAAACTGTACGTTTTAAGTTTGTCCAGTGACCTTGTTAACGCATCGTGTTGCTGTATTCACTCAGTTAGCGTGTTAATGTATATTTTTCCTTTTTTTAATGAAAAGGCAATACATTTGTCAAATCAAAAATACATTTATTTTCTTGATGTCAACAAAATAAGCATAATTACAATGTGAAAATATTGTTGACATGTTATTGAGGGTTTCAATTTAATCTGTAAATATCAAATCAATAGATGTACTTATAAACAAAATCATACAAATAACTACATGTATTTATGTCTTCAAAAGATTACCAATTACAGGTTTAGTAGAGTTGTTCATCTAGACGATCAATATATGTGTTTAAATGAAAGCAAGAAAGAAAAGTAAGCAACTACATACGTCACCTGTCCCAAATAAGAATGAGTAATACGCATAAATGTATTCTATACATGTTGTTATGTATCCCATCACTTTTTAACATAAACCTTTTTATAAGAGTTTACAACCTAAAAGTTATAGAAGAATTTACAGAACCAACGCATACGTACTGTAAAATTCTAATACATTTGTTAAAATTCATCTCAGTTTATAATATTAATAATTAGTGTGCCTTGCTAGCCATCGAGAGTTGTGAATCATTGTAATTGATAATTATTGAGACTACAGCAATACATCAGGTCATAATACTTTTGCGAATAAACTTATTGGGTCAGCATTTCATTTTGGTTTTATCCATATCATGATACTATATTTTCTTTTTTTTTTTTTACTTGCACTTAAGCTGTAATATATTTTGTCAATTTATACAAGGTCCCTGTCCAAAATCTAAGTTTCAATTTCAATATGTATTACATTAAGTTTACAGGCGTCTAGCTGTTCACTTAGAGATAAATAGGCGCTTATTTAGAGACAAATCTGATGCCTGTACCCCTCAAATTAAACTGAAGTTTTCAAAGTGTTGGATTTTTTCACTTCCAGGTTTGTTCCTTGAAACAAGTTACTATTTTTAAAATTTGGGAGAATAAAAGCACAATTTTAACACACACACACACACACACACACACACACACACACACACACACGTATATATACCAGCCAAACCCAAATGGAAAATATTAGCGCTACTTTTACAGTAACAATTGTTTCATTGATTGATATTTCATTAAGAATATTGATTTTCATCAAGCCCATACAAAGACCCCCTGCCATCTCCTAAATTTAGAATGTCAACGCATTTCTGCATTTGGTACAGAATTAATGTCCATCTGTATGATAATATAATACATATACTAACACAATTATACTCAAATAATAAAATAAGATTAATAATTCAAATGAAATAAACCCATCAATAAGTCATTTATATTTAAAAACCATTTTTCAAAAATGGGTCTTCTAAATTTTCAACTTGTTCAGCTATCTATTTAAAATTCATAAATAAATCCGCGTAAATGTAAACTATCAAGGTAATGAAATGATACGTGTTAATTTCAACACGTAACCACGGGGTGTATATATTTTCCAATATGGTAAACGGAAGGAAACTAACTTTTACGAAGTCGAGGCCCCCCTGTAGCCAGCTGTCAATTAATAAAAAAATATCTAGCACAATGAATAGCGTGATTGTTGATAGAATCTATATCCATTCGTGTGTATAGTTTATGAATGAACCCGTTGAGTACAAACTATACTATTTAACAGGAGTCAATTTCCGGATAACGTTACAATCAATGAATGAATATACTCGTTTTGTGTGACCTTTTTGGGTTTTAAGCATTACCTCCAGAAAGAGTTCGGAGGTTTTCAATACCGTTGCAGTTTAAGTTCACGATCAACCTATATTATCATGCCTTACGTAAGGAATTGGTGCAGTTTTTTAGTCATATATATCAACCAGCCATCCGTAAACATTGCATAGTTTATAAATAAGCATGGATGGGAATTTTAGTTCCAGTCACTACTGAAGCTGAAGCTAGTAGCTTTGCAGTGTTTTACTTGTGTAGTGACAAGAACTCTGCTTATATCGTTTACATATTACAGACATTCCTAATAAACTGGATTTTAAAGTGAGAATTATTTTGGATTCAAAATTTATAGTTCGTAAGTAGCCTTTTTAGCATAGTTTGTAAAAAAGAGCATACAATTGTTTTCTTAAACACGGACTCAAATGTGATTTTAAGTTGCAAAGTACATTTAACTGAGCTTATCTTTTAAATCAGAAGGAAAATATTGATGCAACTTTTTTAAAGACACGTGACATATTTTAAAATGAATTCAGACGTTTATTTTTGACATTTAACATTTACAGACGAGTTGAGATATCATTACTTTTCTTGTTAAAGTCGCTGGTATGCTACAATCTAACCCTGGTCACAGGCTCGGTTACTGTCTCACAAACCAAGAATTTTACCATTTAAGCTATGGCTGTTATTTAGCATAAAGCTCAATGGACTCGTTGAAAATGTAACGGAAGATCGTGTAGAAAAACTTAGATGACCTCTCATACATTTAAAAATCAATTCATTTTCTTTATTTTATATTTGTCATATTACCGAATAGTTTAATCAATTCATTTTCTTTATTTTATATTTGTCATATTACCGAATAGTTTAACACAGAAGATCATTATAGATTTCTGATTAAGGCACACCACCAACCACTACCCTCCCCCAGCCATCCCAACAGGAAAGGGTGTTTTATAAATCTTTGACTTACATCGAGGAGAGAAACTCGCAATGCTAAGTAGCCATCAATGGTTTGCACCTATAATACAATTACTGTTAATCGCCTTGGTCACAGTTGCTTTATTGAAACAGACTACGTACATTTTTAGTCATTTAAAAGTAGCTTCAATATTCTATTTTTGATGGTTTAAAACATATATTGCTGTCATAGCTATAATCCTGGGTTATCACACACACAAAAAGTAAAATAATGCACCCACATCTAAATCTGAAAAAAAAACTTTGCTCGAATAAAGACAACAACAACAACAACAACAACAACAACAACAATAATAATAATAATAATAATAATAATAATAATAATAATAATAATTATTATTATTATTATTATTATTATTATTATTATTATTATTATTATTATTATTATTATTTTGAATAATGCATTCATGGATTTTTGAAAAGTGGTAATTAAACTGTAGTTGATTGGTTTATGAACACATACTTTCCCCGTCGAACATAATATACATTTTTATCTGAACTTACAACGTATCCTAAAAGTATGTGAAATATCAAGATTTATTCTAATTCAAATAGGATTAGTGGATTTAATCTTTTCATCCTTCCATCTCACAGACATGATACCGTGTACATGCTTTAAAATTCTTATTCGTATAAGTTCAGTCATACATCTATATAACATAAAATAACGAGAGTTGAATGACGTAAATCATTTTTCAAAATAGCCAATGAGAGACGGCAATATTTTCTGATACTATGCATTGTCGATTTCATGGCTTTTTGACTTGGTCCGTAATTGTGCATGCTTGAAGTAACTTTTTTTTAACAATTTAGACAAATACAAATAGATGTTTCCCCTTGTTCTCACAAGAAATCAAATATTTAAAATAAATTGAAATAACCTCATGTTTTCGGGTTAATTAAAGAAAAAAAATCAAAGGAAAATTCGCAGTGGTTTGGTGTATTGTTGGCTGAGGCTATATTGTGCAAACTCTGGGCTTATCAAAATTTTTTTCCAATAGCAATCTTATTGCTTCAACTGATAAAATATAATAATCATTATTTGACAGATAATAGAATTGTAGTTTGTGACTCCAAGATTGCAGTATTGTAGTTTGTGACGCCTGGATTACAGAATTGTAGTTTGTGACGCCTGGATTACAGAATTGTAGTTTGTGACGCCTGGATTACAGAATTTTTTGTGACGCCTCGATTACAGAATTGTAGTTTGTAGGGTCTATACAATTTTTAGCAAGATCGTATCAGAAAAAGACTCGTTTCTTTATCGCTGTGGAATAATTGAAAATGTTTTGAATATTTTTGCAGGATTGAATGATGCCAGGATGTTTAAGACTAGGAGTAGATATTATTTTGATGCTGGTTATGATATTTGACTCGCCTCAAGGTAAGCAATGTATAATTAAAATTATTTGATTTTCCAACAATATAAAATCCGCATCTTTCCTTAATAGCAAATATGTATTTGAGAAGTCATGACAAAATGTAAATAAATGCTATCTTAATGCTTACAAACAGATAAACACAAAATTTAAATCGTAGTTTTAAATATTAATCTGCACATGTAAATTGAATATATATAATATTAGGAATAAAGCCAAGAGTTGTGTAGTTCTAGAGCCATAATTTAAAATTTTCGAACATTTTGGTTTATGTAACTAAATTTCATTCAAAATAACAGTTCTGTTGTCCATTTTTACTCCTTTTCTATTTAATCACAAACAATATCTTTCAGTGATTAAAAAAAGTCTATAATTCGATTAAGCTCGATTTATTTATTGGTTGGTTAGTTGTAACGCTGTTTAACGTCGCATCAGTAGTTTTTAGCTATCTGGGTCAGATAGTAGGCTTATCAATATCTAAAAATAGGTTGATGTTAGCGTATGATATACGAGTTTATTTTATGGTCTGTCTTGTACTTGCATACACTCATGAAGAATTTATCTTGTAAGGTCACAGAGTCAGTACGTCACACTTAAGCACATAATTCCCTAGTTATATTATTTAATATACCTCTACTTGGCAGCAAGTAAACCATTATTTTTTTGTTTTTTGGTTTGTTTTTTTGGTTTTTTTTTTTCTGGATTTGTATTGAAGGCGAAAAACGATAATCCGACTTACTTTTTAAAAAACATTTCTTTCACCAAAGAATAAACTAAGTCAATTAATAATTAATTTCAACATGATCCCAACCTAACGGCACATCTCTTTTTCATTTACAGGGGGTGGGGCTGGGTCCATATATGTAATATAAGCTTATCGACAAAAAATAAATACAAGAATCATATATAAGGCTCCGGTTTTACAATCAATTCTTAACTAAGATTTTTCTTTTACTTAATTTTAATCAATTTTGTCAAACATTTTTATTTCGAAATCCAAATAAACATTTGTGACAAAACTTGACAATAATTTAACAAATTTATCAAGATTTCAAATTTACCAGATTTAAGTTGAGGAAATCTTGCTTAAGAAACGATTGTGAAACCGGAACCAGTCACATTTGCATCAATGGATGGTTTAAAATAAAATACATTTTAAATGTGTGGTTGATTTTGTTTTTGATGTGTTTTTTTTTTTTTTCCATTTTAAAATTTGTCACTGCAAAGAACATTAACACATAACTAAGTTGTAAGTTGCAATATACAAAAATAACTTTAGGTCAGTGGAACTCGTCATTCATATATAGTATAGAGTACAAGTATGGAGTAATTATGTTTATAGTATTTATATGCTTAGTAGGATTTTCTTGTGAATGGAATTTTACATTGTTTTATATATAATTGATAAAAGATTGTATTATTTGCGCATTCTGTATAACGTATAATGAGCACGTTTAAAATATAGAATTAAAATAAAGTATATTTTAAACGTGTAATTTGGTCTATTATAATCATTAAGTTTGCTATAGATCAAAATTAAAGTCAAACTGCCGACTAATACACAAAATATATTTTCTAATCTGAAAACATAGATGGATGCCATTTCCCTGGTACTGTCGAATAGATAAATTATTTTTTCCACCATAGTCAAGAATCTTACACTTATATCGATGTAGTTAGATCCTAGATGATTATGAAACCAGAATCCCTTGAGTTATAAATCAACAGCTGCGAATTGAACATGTTTTTTTCTCAAAAGGAACAATCATAGCACGGTTTTCACCTGGTGGCTGTGAGCTATAAGCCTCGTCCCCCGAGGCCACTAACCTGGTGAACAATGATGTATAATTTTTTTTAATCTTAAATTTTTGAATTTTTTCTTATTTGTTTATTTATTTATTACATGTTCCACATCCCCCCCCCCCCAAAAAAAAAAAAAAAAAAAAAAAAAAAAAAAAAAAACAATAATATTTTATGTGTATTTCTATGTTCTAAATGCTTACATACCTACGATTTGAATCGTCGGGACCCCCCCCCCCCTCTCAAAAAAATGTAAATATAAAACTGAATGAATGAAAACTTTCAAAATTAACATTTTTCTCAAATTACACGTGATAATTATGAGTAACAATTCTTTAACAATTCCCTCATTCATTAAACCTGATAACATCTGTTAATTTTACAGATTTTCTCAAGGTAAGATATTTAAGCTGAACAGTATATGTTTATGATTAATATTCAGTTCGTTTGTAAAGTTTTATTATTACATAATAAAGTTGTATTCTAAAAGCCAACAAAAGCGCGATGTCGGGTTTTCAATGGTATAAAGTTTCATACTATCAACATTTAATATTATTAAAATTCTGCATTATCGAAAACTTGCATTCAGTTTCAATTTTGAATCAGCAGTGTCAGTCTTAAATATAAAATAATGACATAAGCATTCATTAAAATGTGTGTGTGTGTGTGTGTGTGTGTGTGTGTGTGAGAGAGAGAGAGAGAGAGAGAGAGAGAGAGAGAGAGAGAGAGAGAGAGAGAGAGAGAGTGTGTGTGTGTGTGTGTGTGTGTGTGTGTGTGCTTTTATTTCATTTTTTCTTAACTGTGACATTATAACATTGAATATTTAAAGTGAATTTGCTGTTTGTTTCAGTGTCTGAGCAAGTTTGCACCGTGGCGGAGAGGAATATTACGTCATCAGCTGATGGACTATCTACTATAACATCCCCAGATTATAACAATGGCGCTGGTACATATGTCAGGTAATTGTTCTTGCAAAATAAACTCAAGGGCGATTTAAAATTCAAAATAATTGGTTAACATAATTGGTGGAGAGTGTAAAATTCTGAACAAACAAAGATACAGGACCATCACGAATATAATGATAATGATGCACAATTCATCTTTGACAACACAGAGTGAGTGTTAAGTATGGTCAATTTAAATAATAATAATAATAATAATTATAATACGCGGTTTTACATAATTTGTTATAAATTTCACCTTGTTATAACCCGGTAACAACGTAAAAAATGAAATTCAATTCTTAATTATCATCTTCATCGGATCAGGAATTAAGTCAGACATAAATACCATGGCCTACTTTTCAATTTTTATAAAATAATGCAATTATAATGCCGCACATGACAATAAAGCAATTCGAAAGTAGCACACGACAATTATATTTTACAGTAATGGTCAAGAGTTAAAAGACAAATAACAAGTTGTCAACTATACAAAATAAGCGACATAGAAGAATTGTTTTAAAATTAATTTTTGTTATTAAACGTTCTACATGTATTGTGATTATGACGTTATTTAAAAAAAAAATCACAAATAATGCAGTATTTTCTTCATGGAATGGGGTTATATATATTTGTATGTCGATAATTTTATATTACAGTAACATGGATTGTTGGTGGATTTTGGATGCCGGCTCAGATGATCTGAAACTAATAATGTATTTTATATACGACGTGGCATGTCCGAATGATTTAATCAATATTTATGATGGTAAGTAGAAAAAATACTTTGTTTTTTTGGTTCTTAAATACTAAAAAAATTATCATGAAAAGGTTTAAGCTGCTTTATCCTTCATAGGTGTCCAGTGGTCTTTAATTATTTCAAAATTAAATCAAAGTTTGAGCATGTTGCTTTTGCCACTTCTTCTTCTTCTTCTTCTTCTTTTTTCTTTTTGTTTACGACTAGAACCTTTTTGTAAAAGTGTTCGTCACAGTATATATTTTTGAAGTTTCGTGGAACAGAAAAAATTTAAAAAATGGATTTAGTTGTGTTCTTATCTTATCTTTTGCTACATTTTTTCCGCATTGTACGTTGGCTTTAAATGCATCGCATAATTTTACAAAAAAAAAAAACTTAAGGTTAGTAACTGAAGAAATGTTTTTAATGTTTTTGACATGAATTCCAATTTAATTTTAAACAAAACCATGCTACAGTTTTTATTTTCTTTGGTTTTGTTTAATTCATAGGGAACGTTAATAGTGCTTCCAAATTAGTGAACAATCAATGTGGTACAACAACTAATAAAGTTCAGTTAGTTTCCACACAGCGTTATGTTCTGGTAGAAATGGTTTCTGATGGCTCCACGGAAAAAGCTGGCTTCAAACTGGAACATTTGGCTGTAAAAGATTATTGTAAGATATTTAACATTTAAACAGTTTATTAGCCTCTCTATCACCGTTTTCTCTAAACTGCTTACGCTTGTTCTTGTGTTCATTGGACGTACATGAATAAGTTTTACTTAAAACAAGTGGCATTCATTTGTTAATATCAGCAATGAATTTAAATTTATCTGCAGCAATTTAGAAACAAAAGTACACGGTGGAAATAAAACATCAAAAAACAAAACAAGGATTTCAGTATTTTTAAAGAGTTATTAAAACCAAGTCATGATGCAGCGGTTCTTTTAGTGAAATAAAAAACGACATTTATGAGGGAATCAAGTCTGTATATTAGGTGTAATTTTTTACATAGAAGTACAAGGTTTGACGGTGTTTTACGCCCTATCAAAATTCGAGTCAAGAAAGAAGAGAAGAGAGCATTGGTTGTAATTCGATAACAAGTAAATCATTTATGAGAGGTTTTATTGTAACTAAAATGATTGAAATCTAATTTTATAAATGTATGTTTTAAAAGTAAAACGTTTTTACATTTTGTAGCCGGTACTGGATGTACCTCACCACAAACATTAAGAACAACGTCAGAATATCAGTATTTATCAAGTCAAAACTTCCCTGAACAGTACTCAAGGTTTGTAGCACTGTATTGAAAACAAATGACAAGAAGCCAGAAGTATATTTTATAATTATCATTATTTGTTGTCCATCAGTGACGGTGATATGATTGTTCACCCTTAAAACGTTATATATAACTTCTTGTCGATCAACAAATTTTTCCACATCTCTATCAACCAATGGTATAAATGCCTGAAATTTCTTAGAATCATATTGCATTTTAACAAAATATACATGTAAATGTGTACTTATTGAAACTTTATTTTAAGAAATTAAGGGTGACATATTTTATTTTAAATACTTATGGCGAATAACAACACAAGTAAAGATGAGGAAATGCTGAAAAACATATTTCAAATTGATTTTTAGAAATAAAAGGATTATTTGTTTGACGGTAATTTGTAGTAGGTTAATGGACAAGAGATCTTAATATCCTGTTTAGGATAAAATTGAGGGTGAATATTTTTCAAATATAAGTATTTGTGTGAAGCAACTAAATAATTTGATATTTAAATATTCTGGTGAAACGGCTAATCAAATTGAACGTTAAACGTTGTGTAGAATTGTTTTATTTTTAACAGGAAGAGTTTGATAGCAGTTTCTTATCTGAAACTTCTCTCTGTACAGAAACAGAGCATTATACCACTGTACATGCATTAACAGTGGTGCTTTAAGGTGATTGGTAGGATACAATCGTCTAATCATCTATCTTCCGATATGGATTATAAACTAACTCACTGTTTAGCGTAAAAAGTATTATTTTTTTATTCACGTAGCAAACAACACGCTTACCATTTTGCGATTTTTTGATTCCGAGTATGTCCCTTATTGGATGAATATGCATTTTTATATGTTCCTTTAAAAATATATGTTTTAGCGTAATAAAAAAGAGAAAGAGATATATCGAAATCAGATTTCTAAAGCTCACATATTTTATAAAATTTTTGATAACTTCATAAATATTTCCCTTACCGGCACAAATATATTTTTTTAAAGCTTAAAATGTTTTTTTCACGATGAACCTATTTTTCTCTCCTTCTGATATTGCTTTCAAAAGAGACAATCTTTAAGTATTAGATTTTGACTAAGATATAACATTCTGTAACTAAAATTTACTCCGTTTGGAAATAACTTAGATTCATCCACCGCTTAATATATCATTCTGATTTTTATTTTTTCCAGTGATAGCAACTGTAGATGGAACATATATAATCCATTTGGGATAGTGGAAGTGGATGTTATAATCAGTGACATGGAAGATGACACCACACCATCTGTCTGTGATTATGATAAATACCAAATATTTGATGGTAAGTGATTATAAGACATGGCTTTTATACCCCTTTGGTCTAACTCTCACCCAGGTAATTCCTAATATGAGAATTTTTTTTCCTGCAGGAAGATAGTTTCGCCATTTCTTAACTGATTACCTTGATATTGATGTAATACTCTTTGCTTGGTTATAAAACACGGGGTATTAACTTTTGTAATCTTTACAGCCATGTTTAAGAAGTGGAATACAATAAAAATGTCAAATGCCTATGAATTGTACATTGACTAATATCTAAATATTGTAAATACCGGTTTATCCGTTCTGTATTTTAATTAATTACTAAATTAATTAGTTATTTAATTAAATCTATTATTATTATTATTATTATTATTATTATTATTATTATTATTATTATTATACTAAGCTTCAGTATTTTTTAAAATCATTTTCATTGTGGAAGCATTTCGAGTTCATAAACCAAAAGAAATGTTTAGTACATTGAAATGAATTATTTCGGGAGTTGAATGAATAACAAAAATAATTCTACCATTCTAGGTGAAAATAAGTGTGATAACAACATAGCAAGGGAAATATGTTCTGAGTTTTTAAAAACATCTCCATATTCTTTATCTTCCAATGGAACCAACCTTGTTGTGACCCTGACAAGTGACGATAGCGTTCAAAGCAGGGGTTTCTATTTGAGATACAGGGGCGTTGAAATAACAACGGTCAGTAGTACAACTACGACAACAAGTAAATCATCAGAATCAACAGGTATCTATAATACAGTGTTATAACACTATATAACTGATCCACTCAACTAGAATGTCTGTATAATCGCATGAAATCATTGGCTGATATATATGGCAGAAATTGCATATTTCTTGTTTAATTTCCTGTGTCATTCTTCATTCCTTTGTTTTTTAGCATTACATCAGCATTTATGCCACTAACCTTCAACAGATTTGTTAAAAGAAAGATAACTCTTTGAATAACTATTTTCTGTCATAACTGATAAGGTCATATAAGTGAATTACACTTCAGTAGAATTACTTGACAAAGAACAGAGCATCCAAACTGTGTCATCCGTAGTTTTTTCAGTGTAACTTCATCATCTAGTATTAAATTTGTTTCTTTGCTTAATAAAAGATACCTGATGGAAGTTCACCTGTATAAATAATTTTTCCAGCTTTCAAAGTTTTTACTTTGTGATCTGGACAAGGACTGGTATGTTTGTTTTATATTTATTTTTCGACACGATGTTTAAATAATATACATTCTACTGAGTGGTTTAATTAATTATTACAGTTATTATGACTAGGGTTAATTCTCTATCGAACATAAATATAATTTTTTTAAACCGACTCTATATATTAATATATGATCTTATAGAGAGAAAGATTTGATATGAATACATTGGCTTTGGCCAAGAACGCAAGGAACAAATTTGTAGCAAATAAATAAAACAATTCAAACAACCAATTGACAATCATGTCAGCAATGATAAGGAACAATCAATTTTAAGTAGGTTATTTCGAAAGACATGGAATGATTTTGTTATCTTTCCAGGTTTCAAATTAACTGAAATCTTAGTCTATCAATACAGTTAAGATATTTTTTTTAAATCAAATTACTGTTGGGGTAGTTTACACCGCTAAAATAAATACATAGAAAATCAGTGTTTAACATTTATTTGACTGAATATTGTTTTTTCTCTCTATTTTAGGATTAAAGCTGGATATTCAAATAATTTTAGGAATCATTTTCGGATCCATAATTGTGTTGTGTTTCGTTATTATGACTGTAGTGTTTGTTGTTAAACGCATTCAAATACCTTCCGAGAAGACAGTGACGTCACAAGTTCAACCAATGCCGGCGTCGAGGCCATCAACAGAATCATCAGCAACTGTAAGATCTCGAAAACCCTCAAAACCAAAAGGTTCATCCCCGAACACATTAAGCACTGTTTCGAGAGTATCGGAGACAGAACCGATAAAACCGCCTCCGTATTCACGAACAAAACCCAGGATTGTACGGAATGAAGCGCCACCTCGTGGAGGAGGACATCACAGAATATCAGACACCGTAATCATTACAGATTTTTAAATTATTTGATTGCTATTACTGTATTTATTTATATACAATTGTTAGTATTATATTGTTAAATTAAAATTAGATTTGGTTTTTATACGCACAAGAATGAAAACAGTAGATAAGAGTCGGACATCAGTCTGGACTGTTTTTAACATCTTGTTGTACTCCACTTTTACATTTGTACGATATTCATTTTCTCTGATCAATGTCAATGGAGTTATTTCCCTTTTTACTTAAATATTTAATAAGTTTTTAAATCAATATGATCAGGATAATCCATGTTATGCAGATTGAAATTGAGGTTCTGTGAATCTCGTTATGTGATCTACGTAATTATGCGATTTCCGATTTAATAAACTTAATATTAGTTTCTCACGCAAAGATATCGTAATATGAACAATGCAAGTCCACCGAAAATATAAACCTCAAAAACGTTTTTTAAACATTCGTTTTTAAATCCGTTTACCTGCTACATTTACAAGTTGGCTTTTTGTATAACACAGTGTGTGTGTGTGTGTGTGTGTGTGTGTGTGTGTGTTGTAATATATAGGTGATGGGCACCGTGCAATTTTTATAACTTGTATTCTTTTTCATTTTTGTTTTTATTTATTATCATCACTTTAAAAATTGTCGACGTTGATTCAAGACTTTTGAATGCAAAATAAACTTTTTATACAACAATTCATTTTTATCTGTTTTATGTTACATAAGTACTTTTTATGGGTTTAGTTTATAAGATATAGATTGTTTGGCGATGATGTCTTTTTTAAATTTGAATACCTGATGAATTCAATTTATAACGAAATTACCACGTCGAATCATTCAAAATTCTGAAAAAATACAATAATTATACATACATGTATTGATTACCAGAACTTATACAATTTGAATAATGTGATTTCTATATATGAACACGAAGACGCACTTGTCCTCAGGAACACAACTAATAAAACCGTATATATATATATATATATATATATATATATATATATATATATATATATATATATATATATATATATATAAAGAAAACTAGCTGGAGATATAATTACGCTTTCTACGGTCATTAGATCTTATGATAAAATGATATTAAGTAGTTTGGTTTAAGTATTTTGGTGGACCACTACCAGTCTATTTTCTATAATCATTGGTCCTTATACCCAAACATATATCAGAGACCGGTAGAAGCAACTTAAGTTGACAAAACGCTGTTAACTCGTGAATCCTGTCAGATAGAATGCCATCAGTTATATGATGATCAAAGCAAAACATATAAAAAATAATAATAATACGAAGAATAGTTAATCAGTTTATTTAAAATCTCAATTTTACAAATAGTTTTACAACATTTGTAATATAAACTATACAAAACTGATGCACTGAGCTACCAGCGCTCGAGTCCTGTTAATAGTTTTGTAACAAAGCATTTCACTTGTACAGATTCGTCTATAAATGTGCTGCACATATGATTAATGGATCGCGGTTCAATACAAAACTTTCAGCTTACTTTTACTGAACCTGAATCAAACTCAATTTAACAAATTACATCTACTGCTTTAGCATTTGTTACTTAAAAAATTTACCAATGTCTTCTAATAGTAGATGTAGTTTTGTCCCATTGCATTCCCTACTTGGTTGCCAATGGTTGTCCTTCGATAGCAAAATGTTTCTGTTGCATTTGGGTAATCAACATAATCCTGTTTATCGATAGCAACTGATTTTGTTGTTTTTTATAGTAAATTTAGTTTGTTGTCGTTCAATAATCAATCTGATTTTGCTGGCTTTTAAAGATAATTTTTCATTTATTGATAATAATTGCGTTATTTGTAGTTATTTTCTAATAACACTGTTCTTCCCAGCAAGAAATAAACATATTTGTACAGAAATACAATTCAATCATGCAAATACTACATCCGCTGATGTCATAATTCATTAATAAAGATGAAGGATATTTGTCGGATACAGCGAGGATTTGAGTATTATCACTTACACGTTTATTAATTTTTCAATTTAAATAAAAATGATAAAAGAATTTTTATTACATGTTATGTACTGTATTTTATTCTATAAGTTTAACAGGCTGAGATCGATCTTAGTTTTATTTTAGGACGATTTTATGACATATTGAATTTCCTAATGTGTGAAAACTATCCTTCGGGTCTTCAGGAAACATGTATATTAGCAAGAAATTAAATTATATATAATCATAGTCCTCCCCCGGAAATAATGTTTATAATTGAACTTTTTAATTTTAAATTTTTACTTTCAAGTAAAAAACAATAGATCCAGCACACAGATTTATTAGAAGGCAACATATATCAAGTTAGACGTAATTTCTGCTATTATACAATCCCGACCGGAAGGATTTGTCCTTGTACAATAAATGTCTCCACAGCCTGAGAATAATATGTTATTTTATGTGTGTGTGTGTGTGTGTGTGGGGGGGGGGGTGGGGGGGTTAACAGAGTATAGATTTTTTTTCCGACCAAAATTCATCTGGGATTATGCTGACCGAAAGTAAGTTTACAAAATTTCTTTAACTTTTTAAAATCAATATTTTATTATAGATTTCTTTCTTCAATCAAACGAGGTTTAATTGTCTGTCGTGAATTATGTAGCTCAAAAAACTTATTTTAGTAGTCATATTTCATGAAGATTTTTTAAAAAAAATGATTTTTACTTTTATAAATTAAATTTTAGTTACATTTGATATAGAAAAAGATTTTGATGCATTTTGCCAGTTTTGTAAACCGTCTTGCGACATTATATAAAGGGAGATAACTTTGTGTATAAATGTCTCCTGACACAAGATCTATTAGTTGGTGCCATACCTATCTGTTAACATTAATAAATATCGTTTCCAGAACATCTAGATTTTCTACACTCGACAATTAATGTTATAAACTTTTTCCTAATTGACCTTCAAACTCTTGGATATGTTTTGTACGTTTAATCAAAACAACCTATACCTTTCGCCGGAATATCGTGATTGTGATGCTTTCCCGGACTTTATCGAAAATCGACCCGGCCTTCAGGTGACGTAAAAGTATGTATAACACAGGAAATAATACAGGATAAAATAAATACATTCAGATCCAAAACATTTCTTTTAAGATTCACATTCTACATGGATATAGTAATACTGATTCTAAAGGTATGTGATTAATTTTACCTTTCAACAAGTCTTTGATGGGTGCAAATGTCATGGTGGTCTTACGTTTTCATTTTGAGAAAATAAAAAATTAACACATGGTTTTAAAATCATATTTTTTCACAAAGACAAAACAATTTTAATATATAATAATATTTTACTATATAATGATGTTTACTCTGTAAACTTGTTCAAATAACAATAAAAGCGAACAACAAACATACATAAATAATACGACATACATGTATACTTTTACACAACACATTCATCATCATCTCTCTCTCTCTCTCTCTCTCTCTCTCTCTCGTGATGGTTTAACCTCTGGAACATTTTACTAAATAATAAACTAAAACATTGTTATAGTACCACTGAGACAAGTTTTTTTTTTTTTTTTTTTTTTTTTTTTTTTTTTTTTTTATGAAATCTACCATTTACAGTGCTCGGACAAACCGACTGGAGATTTTCCCAAGTTACCGTCCAATGTCCGGACTTTTCATTCAGTATTCCCAATATAAGTATGGCTGTATTTGTATTATCTTGTTTAATTGTTTTATCATTGACTCCTTTTTGTGGTCTGTGTTCTATAAGCTGTACATATTTTCATTTTGCAAAGTTCCTTCTAATCTTCTATTTATATATCGTATATTAAAAACAGAAGAAGAAAATTAAAAGCTGATTAACATGTACCTGACCATAGCCATTGTGGACAAAAACATGGCACAAAACAGGATCAAAGTAAAACAAAACACGAAGAAAATATCAGGAAAATTAAATAAGAAATCATCTACTTTTTACCGGCACTCGCGAAAATGTCCTGACGAAACCAGGTAAGATAATGCATCGAAGCCTTAGTTATGCACTGCACTTCCGAAGTTTCAATGTAACACTGCTTCATTTTTAGATGATTTTGTAAGTTTATGAAACAAATTGATTTATGTAATTTTAAAATTCATCATGTTTGATAAGTAACAAACAACGTTATCGTGTGCCATTGTCGTTTGTACTTGGATAAAAAAAATTATTTTAACAGTTAAACAAGAGTTGATAACTTATTCTCGTGTCCTAATTTAGCTGATGTTTTATTCGATTTAGAATCGTAAACCGGGCGTCCCTCTTCAGCGGCTACCAGTTCCGCACGCCACTGATAGGTGTTCTGCATGACACTGAGGATACAGAATATAAATCCTATTGATATGATGATGATTGACGTTACTGCAGGCGTGGTTTTATATCTGAGTACGATATACAACATGATTGCTGAAAAACATTTTTTAAAAAATCAGTTACTCGAATAGGCAGGTTGAAAATTGATCCAAACGATCAATATGTCTTTGATCAAAATACACATACGCTACGATAATTGATTCATTGATATTAAAATAGCAAAGCCTTTTAAGTGGCGGATTTAGCAAAGTTGAGGGGCTTAGGTTCTAAGTCCTTGTTTATACATCGTCATTTATTTATTTTTTCCGGCACCTCGAACTCTGATTCAAGAAATCAAAATAAAAGTTTTTTTTTCGTTTTAATACATTTCAGGCATTTTTACGTCATTCTTTAACCTCTGTCAGACTTCGACTGTTACCTCAAACAGGCACTTAAAAATTAAAAAAGCCATTGATCTGTTCATCAAGGTTGGTTATTTGGGTTCATTATTACGGGACATTGTTACGAAAAACCTTGCACTGTAATGAAAGATGAAAAACCCGCTACCAAATCTAAACTTTAATACCACGAATGTCTTCTTTTTGTATTAAACATGCATTAATAGTTGAAAATTAAATGACCTGCATTCGTGGTACAGAAGGATAATTTAAAAACTTTAACATTGTATCTATTAGTTAAAAAAGTGAAAGTATTAAATGTTTTCGCAATCGGCTTTCGTTCGACTGAGGAAGCGGAATATTTTTTTTAGCTACGACGACGTTCTGTGGAATTTTATTTTAAATTATTTTCTTATGCATTATCAGAAAATCAAGCAGCGCCAGCGCTTTGTCCGGTAAAATATATCTTGATCACGTGGAAAAAATTAGCAAATAAATTCAAAATGGTGATAATAAATCAAAATCACACACTTGATACAAATCCATGTAGCATTTTGTTTACCGAAGATTACTTAATACAATATCTAAGATGCCGGAGAGTCTGATAAGTGGTATCAGTAATATAAGCTGACCTTGTCTGAATAGCAATATTGACTTAAGACAGCCAGACAGTTATTTGACGTGTAAAAATATATCACTTAACAAAATCAGTGACTGAACATTGCCAATATACCGAGACTGTTTTACACCAATAATAAAATAGTTTGTGTATAAAATATATATATTCTAACTTATCAATCATATGAAATTGGAATTCAAGGCAAAATTAAAATTGATACATAAGTAAGGTGTTACGTGGCTAGGGTGCAATGTGTTGACAGTAACCCCCTTATGTTGATTGATAGATTTGAAAACTGAATCTGTATATGTCAAAGCTTATTTTCCATTCATTATTTTATAACTTAATATTCTAAAATAATGTTTTGTCTCTTGTCTCTGACAGAGAGGTAAAATCCCATGTCTTATGATCGCCAAAGAACCTCTGTTGAGTTACCTGTGGTCGCTATGGAGGAAAAATTATCACTAGGGTAGCAGATCTCAGTCGTGATAAGGTCGGATGTCAAAAGCAGTGTATAATTTCCAAATTGTAATATGTATTTATTAAAATTGATCCAAATGTATTAAAAAATTAACAATTTACTTACACAATAAAAACAATGGCAATGATGCAAAGAATCCAACGACAGCAATAAACCTGCTGCTGGAACACTCGGTGAGATATTTGATTGATCTGAAATAGAATATAAACAAATGTATCACGTTTGTTTTAATAGGGGTCAAGTACATATTACATTAACTTTTGATTTCTTTAGGGATTATTTTTTATATTTATTTAATTTTTATTTATTTATTTATTCATCTGCCTTTTTCGTTTAAAACTGATATTAAGAAAAAGAGACACGAGGGCTTTGGAAGTAGATATTAAATACTCTTTTTCATGATTACATAAAAATGCAAATGAGATAAAGCTGTGTCAAAATTTAATTTTAGTATTTTGAAGAAGAGTTAAAGGTCACTGGCTCACATTTAATCAAACACGTTAAATTTTAAGTCTTAAGTCTGACACTGGAATTCTCCAGAGCAACACGTGCTACCTCATAGCGGTTCTGCGGAACAATCATTTCAAAGTACTGACGATGAAATCACATAAAATGACATCTTCCCGTAATAACGACGCTTTTTTCGGGAATATTTGACGAAAACATTATCCATTTCATTCCGCATAAACGTAAAGAGGTACTGATCACGTGGAACGCTGATGGGTTAATCAGTATACTTCTTAATACCAAATATATATATATATATATATATATATATATATATATATATATATATATATATATATATATATATATATAACACCCAGCATACTTCTTAAAAAAATAATAATAATAAAATGATAATTAAAGTAGTAATGAATAAAATAATAAAATCAAAAAATATTTCATTTCCATTACATGCGAGATCAGATATTGAGCTTTTTCCGTATAAAAATGTCGTTATTAAAGGAATTTCGACGCAAAATTTTGCACAACGTTATGCATAAATGTTATGAGTATTAATCACGCAGCATGCTGGCAAAACAAATAATCATGAAATTATTACACAGTATTCTTACTTTGTGATACAGAAAAGAAAAATGTCTGTTCTGCTTGTCGAACCTTATATGTAGCGTTTTCACTATATATAGCGTAGCGACTACCTATGGGGGTTCAACACCACTTACCTTTCTTCTCCATTTTCCACTTTTAGTATTTTAGCAGTTACAAAACATTGCATAGAACACACAAGTATACAGTTTACATTTAAGACTAAACAAAACGTCGAAAATGCAGTCGCCACTTCAATGACATCAGCATATGTTTTTGATGACGTAATAAGAGTTCCGTTGATATTGATGTCAAGATTTTGACAGTCTCCCAATGCGTATAATAACTGCAACGTCAAGGCGCATATAATAAGTGACGTCATACATATTATTGCAAGTGTATAAATCCGTAGGGTAATGTTGTTAACTATTTTCTTATCCTGTAGCATCGAGTTGACATCCTCACTTAGTCTGTCATTGGATTGTGAGAATGTTATACTCTGTTTAGACATAAAACTCGATGGTCTGCTGAGATTCCCGTCATCTCTCGGGATAAGGTTCGATATTCTCGTTCCAGCTTCTTGTATCTGTTGTTCTTCCTTTTTCTGGATCACTACGTCTAATAAATCTCTGTTTTTATAATTATTGTCAGTTTTATCCTGCATTCTTTTTCACAATTTTTTTAGGTTAGTATTTAACACAAGGTTCAGTATAAATTCGTTGTGATATATCATATTCTTAAACAATTCTTTCCCTCCTTTCAAATTATTGAAATTTGAACGACAATAACATTTTAAAGGTAATTATGTGGTTGATTTTGTTTTCTTAATCTCAAATTCTTTTACCATATATTAAAACATTGGAATCTCCTGCATCCAGCGATACGATACCACTGTAAAATTATCTGCAATAAAAATGCAAAAAATGTCAATACTTATGCATTGTTTTATAAAAATCCAACATTTTTGTATAAAAAAACATAGTCAATTAAGTCAATAGGTTTTGAAAAATGTTGAGGCATCATAATGTAACAAAATTACCTAGTCAAATTTTTATGGGCCCTATGTGCACGCTCCCGAAAATCAAAAGGTAAAAAAAAACATATTATCCCCGATTTGATTGAAGATTATCATCTACTCCGTCGCCACAATTCTTACTATGTTGAAGCGAACATACGCCCCTAGCCTTTCAAGTTTAGCAAGATTGCAAGTGTAAAACGAAAATAATTACATTTGTTTATTGCAAAAGGTTTTTAAATTTCAAAATGTACACATATGACACATAACGATTTAACAGGTATATGTATTATATATACATACATATATATATATATATATATATATATATATATATATATATATATATATATATATATATACACACGAAACGCACTAGTCATTTCTTCACAAACCACATCCTAGCTTCAATGTTTTGACGGCGAAAAGACCTTTTGAGAGAAATCTAGTTCCACAATTTAGATACCATATTTGGAATGTAAATCTGTCTATATTGCGTTCTTTACCTCACATTTGGATTCGGTATATCTTTATGATATTGAAATCGATAATCTAATTATGTATTTTTACTTTCCTGTTTCTATATTTTGCTGTGTCATTCTGCAATACAGAAAAACAAACTTTTATCAAATAACAAGTATTACATGCGGTTCCGATAGAGGAATGGTGTATTGTGTATAAGGCTCGAGTCAAGATTCTGTAATTGTTATTGAGACCGGAGTCCGATCTGGGATGGTTGAGAAATCAAAATTCCTGGAGAAATCCACCTTATAAACCGGTTAAAAGAGCACCGAGATTCAACTAAATAACGTTTACGATAATTGTTCATATTAAATGGAAAAGCGTCAAGTTTTCGTGAATTCATTAGGAACACCATTTTATGATCACCTATATTCTTCGAAGGTTGTTCTTATGTGTAAACCATAAACAGCATTAGAGACAGATACGTGTATGAATTCGATTGCAGTAAGAATCTATAGCAACAAAAAATAAAAAAGTAAAACAAATAAATTGTATACATAATATGTATAATTGTGTATTGATGTTTCACATAGAGCCCTATATAGTATATGAATACGATAAAGTTTAGGTTTAAATTTACTGGAGAATTTAGAAAGGATATTGTTTGTGAATCTTTAATGAAAAGGCGTAAGGAAACTTTATTTGTAACTTACATTAAACGTACCTTAAACGAACACAAAACAACTACACATGCAAAAGCGATATCCAAGTGATTTAAAACAACAACGGCTTACAAACACGAATGTTAAAAACATTGTACCACTTTTATTTGGCATTCAAAATTTATTCTCTTGTTGTTTTTGGTATTCACAAGGTATTTCTATCTTGAGATACGATAGATATTCTCTTGTTCCCTTGGCAGTAGTCAGATTGTATCATATTTTCTATACATATACTGTGTCCTTGGTAATCATCAGGTATTCTCTTTCTGTTTCTGGTTGTTGCCAAGTACTCTCTCGTGCAAGTTGCTTTTAATGCATTTATTTATCTTTTTATTTTATATATAAATTTTTTTTTATTCATTAGATATTCTTTTGTCATGTTATTGTATTTGCTATATTTCCTCAGGTAGTCTTGATATCTGTCAGGTATCTTCTGCTTGTATTGATTTTCGTTAGTTATTCTCTTAATAATAGTAAACATATAGGTGCTATTATGACAGATAACAGTTAGTAAAACGCTGTTAATATAGCACGTATTATTTTCATGTTTCATACTTGTTACGAACAAAGATACTTTATTATACTTACTGATAGATGTATCTTTTGATGTAATGATGTAATGTTATCTATCAGCTTTGTACATATGTGCATGTTTATCAGTAACGAAGCTCAACCTTTTATATGAAACGTATTTCTATTTTTATTCTTTGGCTTTTAAATCACGATTTTGCCAGCAAATAAATATTCCTTGCAACTATACCAAACAACAAACGTGGTCATTAAAGCCGATCAATCGATTGACTGATTGATTGGTCTATTAATCGATCTATTGATTGGTCGATTGATTGATCGATTGTTTGAACTATTGATTGATCAATTTATCAATTTACTGATTGATTGATTGATTGATTCATTCATTCATTCATTCATTTATTCATTCATTCATTCAGTCAGTCAGTCATTTAGTCATTCATTTATTCAGTTATTCAATCATTCATTCATTTCTTGATTGTTGAGGAGTAAATCAACTGTATAAGAATTGACATTTAATATTTCCGTCAGCTGTTACGCTATTTTAATTTTGAATTTTAAAACTTGTTAACATATACGTGTTTTTGTTCTACATTTAAAGTTAAGTAATTTCTATATACTTTATTAAACAATTCTTTACAACAGTTCATGTAACTAGCTGACGCATTGTGTTGTATCCACTTACAAATACAGTCGTCTTTTTGTGGTGGTTCTGATTATACATGCAGTCAGGGTTAAATGTTAAGTATTTTTTATACATTTACATTATAGTTACCATAATGATTGTAACCATTGTTTTCTTTCAATTTTAAATCCAGTTAGAATTTTTAAAAAAGAAAGTAATCGCGTTGTCCATGTCCACTGTATTAACACTACTGGGACCAAAAGGGGCCAAATACCTTTAATATTGATAATTCAAAAAGCCATTTCAATGTCGTCTCTTTAATTAAGTTTCATAAAAATTAACAAAATGCAAAAAGCTGGATAGATACGCTCAAAAAGTGAATATGAAGGTTTATTTGTCACTGCAAAAAACTCTGAGGTGTATGCTGCACGGGTAAGCTAAATAGGGCAATATTTAATTATAAACTACCACGACCCGTCTAAATGTAAATAATAATAAATATAAGTATTTTTATTAGGAAAAGTTAAAATCTTTTATATATAAAATAACTTTTTATTTTTTGATAAAAAAAACCTATAAATTTTACCATCTTCCAGTCTATAATTACGATAAATAAGACTTTTATGCTTGTATTTACATCGTTATTAAGAATTGATAATAATTATACTGTTGTAAATGTACAGCCATGGTTTGGTGATTTCTAACAAGATATGTTTGTGATATACGGAGAAACAGGTACTTGTTCTGATTAGTACTAATTGATATTTAATGTAATTATGGTACAATGTATTACTGACTTTCTACTAAGGTTTTGGCGAGAAGACCAAAGAAAAACTAACTTACATGTATATCAATGTAAATATAAAGTTAATTTCATAAATAGAGACTGATAACTTGTCACTGATTTCTATTTTTAATTAACGATTTATGAATGATTAAACGTATAAATGTTATTCTTAATGGCGTTTGAGTTTTATTTCTCTATTTTTTTTTTTCATTTAAGCAATAGGAAACATGATAACATGATAACATGATAATATTTCATTGAATTGTTTTCTACATTAAATGAATTATTGATAATTTTACGTCCGATTTCGGAAGGTTTGGTAAGAGAAACATCTTAACTAAGATAAGTCATAACAATAGCATTGCAGTCAATCTGCATTTATTAATTTATTAATTTATTTATTTATTTATTTTTGTTTTTAGTTTTTGTTTTTGTTTGTTGACAGTTGTGTCTGTAATATTAACTTATGTTATCTTTTGTTAAACTTCGCTTTCCAATGGGTTTTTGTTAACGCTTTGGTATAATTATATTTTAATTTGTCATTATTTTTCAATCACCCGCTTACGCTACTATTGTATATTAAATTTTGTTGAAATCGTATACTTCGTTTGATACAAAAATATTCTTGTACTTATATATCAAACAAACATACAAGTCCTTTCCTTGTCCAAACCACAATCCAAAAAATAAAGTAAAAATTTTAAAAGCTGGCAAAATTATTTATACACGTGAACTTCCATCAAAGAAGTGAGGCCGAGTGCTTATATCTTATTGCTTTATACAGTAACTATACATGGCATTGTCAAAATGAATAAAAGCTGGAGTAAAACTGTTTATTAGTAGATAGCATTTAAGCTTCTAAGACAATATAAACAGTGTGGTCCTCTAAAATTAATTACCCTTTTAACGAAATGCATAAAATGTTCTATACGTTACATGATAAACCATAAAGCCACTCAGTCAATTTGACGAAACAAAAGTTCTCTCAGGTAATCTTATTTCCTCCATAGTCTAAGCGCTGGCAGCCTTGTTATAAGTAAAAATAATCTTGTCTGGATCGTAAAACGCAATAGATTCTCCTTATTACATGCAAACCATGTGATAACGTCTTGCTAAATCAGTTCAGTATACTGCTGATTAAGTGTTGCTGTAATGTTTCTCTTTCGCTGTCAGCGGAACAATTGTCAAGTAAATTAAAATGCTATCATGTTGTGTTATTTGTAGATAGTTAAAACAGGTAGTCACACTCCTTATTCATACATACAATGCATGTTATAGTATAATTCTATATTCTATGTACACCCGATGTTCCAACAATTATAACATCTAGAACGTCTCCGTGTCCTTATTATTGTTTCCACACCTCTATAAAGGTGTATTACTTTCATTATCATTTCCGTATATAAACATATCATTTACGCACCATCTCTAATACGAGATAAATCAGATACTCTCGCGATCAATATTTATGATTTTTTTTACTTATTACCATTAAGTAAGGTCAAAAAGCCAAAATAAAACACATTAAATATTATATAATAAACTCACCAGTTCTTGTGTTCGTTACATAAATATGACGTGGATAGAAACTGATACAGAATTGAAAATCTCAGACACACCTGATATCTTTCATTAGAGGAAGTTGAATATCATTGACCTGCGCATTGAATACTCGTAACAGACGACATAAATGCATTCAGATACAATATCTTCTGCTAATATCGATTTAGTAGCTAAAATATTAATATATTTTCTATGTAAACAGCTAACCTATGTTTTAATAAACACGAATAAGGAAGACACATCAACATTTTAATATCATATTGCTATATACATGAAGTATTTTGCATTAGAGTGACCAAAAAAAAATTAATAATAATAATAGAAATAACAGAAGTTGAAGAGTAAAAAAAAAACTAGATTAAAAATGAAGTATTTACGCGGCGTTAATCTGTACATGTAATTTTAAATTTGTGCAGGTAAAAATGTTATCAAGTTTCTAATATTGATTCTCAGAAGGTAAGAATTAAAATTTAAATATATCAGTGATAGGAATGCCGTATTACACTACAGGTACAAACAGGTGTAAACTCGATGTGATGTAATCTTATTCGTTAAAAATTGTCAAGTTTCAAATTTATGCTGTTTCCATTGTTGTAAGTTATTGTGCCGTGGCAAAAATACGCAGTGAGAAATTAATTCAGACTTTTTTTTATAGAGTTTTTATATGCACTATATTTTTTAAAAATGATTAAAATGACATTCTTGAATGGTTTTTTAATACACGCGTGAAAGAAACGCGTTTAAACATTAAACGATTTTATTAAAATTACCTTAAGGTGTAAAGTAACATATGAGTGACATATAACTCTTTTTAATGACACAAAGATCATATAGATTTAAGAAGACCATTCAACTTTCAACCTTAAGTCATTTAGTTCATACACGGTATAAAACGTGTTGAATCGTTTACTTTTACACTCAGTAATAGATATTTTTATTGAAATTGATACTAAAAACTATTTGAGATAATAATAATAATAAACACTTTTCGTTGCATATATATATATATATATATATATATATATATATATATATATATATATATATATATATATATATATATATACCCTGAGGCAGGTAAAACACTCTTTTAATCAAAATTATCCTGACACCGAATAAACTTTTAGATGCTGTGTCCACTTTATGCCGAGCGCCAGGCGAGAAAGCAGTATCTCAAATTTTAAAATCTTATATTGGTCCCGTTCGGTATTCGAACCCACGACCTTCCGCTCTTGAGCCACTGAGCCACCAAGACGGCAAACGCTTTGTCATCATGGCTTTAAAGGTATGTAGGTCGATGTAGTTTACGTGTATTAAACAATAAACGAAATAGTAAAGCAAACTAATGATCAAGAAAAACATTGCACAATTATAAATCACTGATTATAAAACTTCAAACCTTATCTAAGAACAAAGTCAAATCTATTGGTAACTCTGAATTACTGTTTGTGACGCTCATTTCACATTAGTATTCTCTTATGCTAATATAATATAAATGTTTTAAAAGCAAGGGGGAAAAATAAATATTAACAGGAATAAAGTCAATATTATTAATTTTATTGTGATTCTTTGTTGAGTGTTTTTTTATCTTACAATGCTGAGTGTATTCTTCCTACTAAAAAGAAGCTGTTAACGGCATTAGATTGAAGGGTGATAAAGCTTCTTTTACAAGTACAAATCAACACTTATAATCACGAAAAATAATGTAACAATAATGTAACACCCAGACAGTCAATAAAATAATGGAATAATTCTGTAGTTTTGATCACATTACGATTGGACGCGTACGTTCAAAATACCTGTACATAGTGTTTCAATATCTTCACAAGTATTGTTTGACAATTTTAAACCGACGACTCAGTCAAACGTTCTGAATCATGTGATATGGCGCGAAACCGAAGGGTATATTATGCATCAAAACTTTCTTGTGGCCTGACATAGCCTGTTCTTACAGCATAGTGAGCTTTCTCTAGTTTCCTGCAATAAATAAGTAAATCACTTAAAATACAATTAAAGCTGCATTAATTTTTTCAATTTTCTGAATTTTTTTTTCCTAAAAATATATTTTTTTAAACCACGATCCGTGACATTAATTTTCTAAAATTTCATTTCTTTTAGCTGTAAATAAACGGAATCCTCTGACCGGTTGGTCAGTGTTTTACGATGGTAATTATGAGCTTGGAGCAGGCGCACGGATGTACGGAAAACCCTAGAATCGAAAGTGAAACATGACAGATTGCATTAATTGTCCTTCATTATATTATAGTATTTACAATGTTGTTATGTATCCCTTACTAAGTCACAAATGACAAATTCAACGAATTTCTGTGTTTAATTTATCGTATTTCACCGTTTTGAAAGTTGTGTTTAAATCACCCGGGGTTTTGATGACGTAACCATGTTCTAATATTAGATCCCAAATGCTGCAACTCGCTGGGAAATACTGTAATTTCTGTATTTTTTCGAGCTTTTATCGTTGAAATAAATGTAACATTGTTCATTAGGAACATCACTGATTAGACTAGCACCAGTTTAATTTTTTCTTCGGAAAACTTAATGCAGCTTTAAAATAATGATCAATTAACCTTATTAATCTACATATCATCAAATAAAGCTAAACAATGAAATGCAACATTGTTTACAAAAAGATTAAAAAAAACCATTCGGAATGATTACAGAGAATTATGACAACAGGTGTAGAAGCTATAAGCATGTATTTTCACTCAGAGCCACTCCCCCTCCCCTCAAAAAGTATTATGTGGATTCTTATTTAGTTATGTAGGAACACATATAAAAGCTATAAGCATCGATTTTTAGGGCAAAGTAAAAAGTCGGAAAATAATAACTGATTTCTTCTTTTCTTATAAGCAGATATTTATACAACTTTAGATTTGGAACCAGAAAAAATGTCAAGATACAGAAAAAATAGAAACATACTACCAGGAAAGATAAAATACAGAATAAGATGTAAAGCTGCTAACAAAATAAGCTAAGATCGTAATAGGGAAATCCTGTTATCTAAAATAGATTGTTTGTTGAGTTGCAGCTGCTTTGCCAAGCAAATTATATGTTTTTTTCTGTTTACATGTGTTAACAATTAACTTGGTAATATGAAATAAAAAATTATAATTCCCTACTGTGTGCAGAATGTGGAAATGTAAAATTCGAAACCATTTACGTTTTTTGTTTATCATAAGTAGAACTGCCTTGTAAAATATTGCAGTTGTTTAATTTTGATGTGCCATATGTGCAAATGTTTGAACAGTGACACTAGGAGCCGAAACTATTAATAGATAAGTAGGCTAAAATATAATTCAGTTAAGTAAGCAAGAATACTTTAAGCTGGTAAAGCTGCTTACCTGATAAGCTATGGTGAAACATGCTTAAGCAAGCTTAGAAGATCTACGAAACCTTGAACGACTTGGTCGTGCTAACCTTCTATTGTGGATGACACATATCGTTACACCAATGACAATTATAGTCGGAATGCCAACAGCTAGAGCCAAAACCAGAGGCCAATACGTATCATCTCCAGATTCCACATTAAGTTTGTCATGCTCTGGTATTACTCCAGATGTAGTGGTTAAAATGGTATTTTCTGTGACTTTTTCAGTTTTTATGGCATATGAGGCACTTAAAATTTCTATATCGGTTGTAAGATTTTTCGTTTGCAACATAAATTTTCCAGCCATATTAGTTATTTTTACCATTTCATCTGTTGCTTGGACCGTAGTTTGTTTTGTACCTGGTTTTAAAGTTTTATGTTTGTGTTTTGTTTCGGCATTTGTTTGTACTGATGTTGTTTCCAGAGCATTTGATATTGCATTTGTGTTAAATATGTTTGTTATTTTCAACTTTTCATCTCTTGTTATTTTTGATACTGGACGCGATGCTATTGTTTTGAAAATTAAGCTTGTTGTTTCAGTATTTGTTTTCTCTGTTCTAATTGCTATAGATGAAGAAGTTGACCGTCTTTGCATTGGAATTTTGTTCGTTCTTCGTAGTAACAAAGTTAAGTTTAATTTTGAAAGCGTTGTTTTGAGCACTGGAGTTGATATTGTTCTAAATGGTGTTGTGTTTGAAAGTGAAGCTGCTGCCCTAGTTGTAGCTGTTGCTGCTGTTAATGATGCTTTTGATACTGTAGATGTTGCTGGTGATGCTGTAGTTGTTGTTGTTGACGCTGAAGTTGCTGTTGTTGATGCAGTAGTTGCTTTTGTTGATGCAGTAGTTGTTGTTGCTGTTGATGCCGTTGATGCTGTAGTTGTTGCTGTTGGTGCTGTTAATGCTGTAGTTGCTACTGATGATGCTGGGGTTGCTGTAATTGCTGCTAGTGCTGCTGTTGATGCTTTAATTGATGCTGTAGTTGCTGCCGTTGATGCTGAATTTGTTGTCGTTGATGTTGAAGTTGCTGTCGTTGATGCTGTAATTGCTGTCTTTGATGATGTAGTTTTTGCTGTTGATGATGAAGTTGCTTTCGTTGATGCTGTAATTGCTGTCGTTGACGATGTAGTTTCAGCTGTTGATGATGAAGTTGCTGTTGTTAATGCTGTAGTTGCTGTTGTAGTTTCTGCTTTTGATGATGTGATTGCTTTCGTTGATGCTGTAGTTTCTGCTGTTGATGATGAATTTGTTGTCGTTGATGCTGTAATTGCTGTCGTTGATGATGTAGTTTCTGCTGTTAATGATGTAGTTTCTGCTGTTGATGATGAAGTTGCTGTCGTTGATGCTGTAATTGCTGCTGTTGATGCTGAAGTTTTTGTCGTTGATGCTGTAATTGCTGTCGTTGATGATGTCGTTTCTGCTGTTGATGATGTAGTTTCTGCTGTTGATGATGTAGTTGCTGTCGTTGATGATGAATTTGTTGTCGTTGATGCTGTAATTGCTGTCGTTGATGATGTAGTTTCTGCTGTTAATGATGTAGTTTCTGCTGTTGATGATGAAGTTGCTGTCGTTGATGCTGTAATTGCTGCTGTTGATGCTGAAGTTTTTGTCGTTGATGCTGTAATTGCTGTCGTTGATGATGTAGTTTCTGCTGTTGATGATGTAGTTTCTGCTGTTGATGATGAAGTTGCTGTTGTTAATGCTGTAGTTGCTGTTGTAGTTTCTGCTGTTGATAATGTGATTGCTGTCGTTGATGCTGTAGTTGCTGCTGTTGATGCTGAAGTTGATGTTGTTGGTGCTGTAATTGCTCTCGTTGATGATGTAGTTTCTGCTGTTGATGATGTAGTTGCTGTTGTTGATGGTTGTAAGGTTACTGCTCTTGATGGAGCTGTTGTTTTTAATATTGTAGCATTTGGTATTGTTACTGTGGCTTTTAAATTTGAAAATGTGCCTTTTGATGTTGCATTTGTTGCTTCAGATTTGAAAGGTATTGATCCATTTCTTAAAGTTTGCTTCATTGTTTTATATAATGAGAAACCCGTTGGTTTTGTTTTGAGAAATACCATTTTGGATTTTAGAGGTGATGTTGGTGTTGGTATTGTATTTCTTTTTGTTGCTAGTTTTACTACCGGTATAATATCATTTTGTGAAAGTGTTTTTTGTGTTTCAAACTTTGTTGTTATCATGTTCTCTCGTGTCGGATTAATATTAATATTAATTGTATTTCCGTTGTTTACATTTGCTTTTTCTGATGTCTTTGAATATTTTGCTTCTGAAATTTCTACTTGTGTTGCTGCTAAAACTGTAGTGTCATATCTCTTTGGAGACAGAATAATAGTTTCCAATTTGGTTGTTTTTGCAACATTTTCTGTCATTTGAACACGTTCAGTATATTTTGTTTCTTTATCAGAGTTAACATGCTTATTGGTTGTTAAATCAGTCTCATTCATCCCTGTCGAAATATTGTCGTGAGTTAAAAATACATTAACACTTACAGAAGATTGTGAATTACTCTGTGTTGAATTTGCAAGATTTAAACTACCGTTGGTTTTAGAAGTTACAATTCCCATTGGTAACGTTGTTCGAAAAGTGTTTGATGTTGGAATCACGTTTTCAGGATCCGGGTTTTCTGTTGAAGCAGGATAAGTAGACAAACCTGTTTTTAAACCGATATCCATTTTTTCCGTTGACGGTAATTCAACCGTTGTTGAACTGCCTGTGTAATAAACGTTCAAACTACCATCCGATTCAGAAAATACAATGTCCATTGGTAAAGTTTTTTTAATTGTGTCTATTGGTGGAATCACATTTCCTTGATCTGACATTGTTGTAGAGCTAACTGGCGACGTTGAACTACTATCGAAACTTTTATCCGTATTTGCAGAACTTTGCATTGAATAATCAAAAATCGAATTACTGCCCAATTCAGAATTTACATTTTTCATCAGTAAGAGTTGTCTTAGATGACGATGAATCCGGTATTATTGTGTTGCTTTTTGGCGTTCCAAGCACCTTTGATGCCCCTAGGTATGTCTTTATTCTTGGTACTACGGTGATGCTATCCGATGTTGTTTCTTTATTTCCCATTGTACTTATACTAGAAATTATGTTAAGTTTCGATGTTGAATGCTTTGAAGTCGTTGAAACAGCTTCAAAGTCTGTTTCCTTCAAATAACTGGAAGTGGAGGGATTAACGATGGTCGTTGGTGATATAGATGAAGCGATATTGTTAATTTTCTTTTTACTTGAAACTGTAGCTTCTCCAGTGGCTGTTACTGTTGAAATAACATCAGGGTCTATTTTTGTTATGTCTTCAGTAACAGATCCAGTGACAATGGAAGAACTCGTTGGTGATAAATTTTGTGATTTTAATAAATCGTTTTCATTTGTGTAAGATATCATTCCCCTCTCGACTTTTCCGGTCACCATAGAAATGCCCTTTATGCTCAGTTGCTTGGAGAAGGTTGTCATAAGACGATGCATATTTTGTTGAAAAACGTTTGTCAATATTTGAGATTCATTTGGATTTTTTGTTTTGTTATTTAATGAAGATACTGTAAATTTGTCTTCCGTCGGAGATACGACGGAGGTTTTCGTCAATGGTGAAGTTGTAACAATGTTGTTTTTCAGGTCAGAATATATTTTAACTTCCGTTTTATTCATTTTCGATAAGATAGTTGAACCATTGTTTTCTTTTAGGTCCGAAACATGTTTTGTTTGCTGCGTTTTGTTTTTAATTGGTATACTCGTCACAGTGATGTTTCTGTCATCCGTTCCTATTTGATATTTGAATCCATGATTTGTTGTTGAATTTTTCAAATCTTCGATAAAAGAATTGTTTGGGATTTGTCCGTCTTTATAAAAGTAATCATTGACACTGTTATCATATCCATTTAATAATGATTCTTGGGTACTATTAGAGTGAGATCCCGCATTGTGTCTGATAGTTTGTGATATATTGTATTCTTTGTAATCCATGTCTTGATGTGTAACACTGTTTTCTGTGTTGTTGTTAGTTTTGTTCAAATTTAAAGTTTTTTCATCCAATAATTTTTGTAACTGAGTATTTATTAATCCGTCAACAAAATGATTCTGAAAAATAAAATAAAAATAAATAAATTAAAGTACAAGTAGAAAGTTGTACATAGTTAATTAACGCGTTTTTGGACCTTGTGAATTTTTTAATGCCAAAAGCAACATATGAAAGATGAGAAAACACAAGAAAAACATTTATACAATATTTCAATACCGAGAGAAATTATCAAATGGATTCAAATACAAATTTGTCATTGTAATAAACAATATAAAATAATCAGCATCCCTGTTATAGGTTACATTTACATGTATATGCATCGTTTATTTTTCACAATTATTTCAAATTATTACAATTATTTTATTTTTACACATCATTTTCTGTCTTCATTTTCATTTTAAAACTGTTAAATTGGTTGTTATTTTAGTGTCAGGATAAATAAATGACCTAGAAGAGATTTCACACATGTGTATAATATAAGGCATTACTACATAAATACATATTAAGCTCGATTTTATACAAATCTCTTTACTAGATCGCGCTATTAAAAAAAACAGAAAAAATTAAGAAGAAGCTTTAATTTAGTACTGTCTGAAAAAAAAAAAAAAAAAAAAAAAAAAAAAAACCATTGATGTCATATCAAACAATATTTACTTATTCAGCTTTGCCTATCCTGTGGTACTAAAAAAATGATCAGAAACACCTCCACAAATATATTAAACATTATTAAACATATTGTAAAAGTTATTATGGAGTCCCTACAAATACATGTAGCTTGTCTACATTTTACTTTATAAGTAAATAAAGATGTTTTTAATGCTCAAATTTTAATATTATTTAATCTTATAAAAATACATGTGTAGATGGTTTAGCCCACCATAGTGATGCACGTGAGCAATGCAACGTTTAATATTATGTAACCATCTTTTTCTGTACATAGGGTAAGCGTTGTGTAAACGAGACAATGACGAATATACTCGTTTTCTTCTCCTTTTTTAACGAACTTTTGCAAAACATTTGTGTCAAACACATTTATAAACATTTTAGTTAAGTAAAGAAGACAAGACAAGATAAAAGTAAAATTATTGATTTTTAGGATAAAACGGTAATTACCGTGTTAATGGTATGTAGACAGAATACCTAGGTCTCTTTGATCCTTTAATCCGATAGAAAACTAAAGACGTTGATTAGAAATTAACCACACAATACATGGAATAAGATCAATGATAGATGTAATGAAGTATGAAGATGGAATGAGGATGGGATGAGGATGATAACGTGTAAAACAATAATAACTATAGTATCGTCATTATTTAGACGCTTATTCAATAATAAAATCCATTTGATATAAGTGAAAAAAAATGTTCAAACCGTGCGTACAATCGCATAGTTTTATTATTATTATTATTATTATTATTATAATAATAATAATAATAATAATAATAATAATAATAATAATAATAAAGTAAAGATTTTTAAAACTAGCCAATTTATTAACGTGAACTTGCTTCAAGGAAGTGAGGTTTGGTGCTCCAGAAAAGTCAGCATCTCCTGTCTAGCTAGCTGCACCCGTAGTCTAAATGCTAGAAGTTCAAAAGGTATTGGTATATTATATAAAGCCTCCAAATGTGAACCACTTACATCATTCAAACAACCTGTAGGCTTTCAGATAGAATTATAAGATGTACAATAGAATAAATGATGATATTGTACAGTTACATCGAGATGTTTTGGTGGGTGTGTGTCTCCTAGACAGGTAATTCTTTTGATCTGTTATACCGAGATAAGTACCTGTATATTTACATATAGATTGACCCGTATATAAGGTTATACTATATTACTTATTATATGTCCTATCTTCCACTGTCATCATCATTTATCATAAACAATCCGCCCTGTGCTACTTTTGGAGATATTATATATCGCTAAAACTCAAAAGTAGCACATGACAATTCTGTATTAGAAACAATATTACCATTTATCTGAATCCAAGTCGTCCTACTTTTGAAGGCGTTGTATATCAAGAAACTCCGAATTAGCAACATAACAACTCTGTATTAGAAACAATTTATGCCTAAATATAGTATAATCATTTCATTAAATGTACGTGTTGGAACCACTTATTATAAAAGAGTGGGAACGGTTCCCTCAATCAAGACACTAGGTACCATTTTGATGTTTAAATAATTCGGAAGTTGTCTTTGGTCTAAAATTGACATTTATTTCGATTCCTATGGCCAAAAAGATTCTGCTAAATAAACATCTTAAAATTTGTTATATGCATTTCCATATTCTATTATACTAGTTGTAGTAATGAAACTTGAAAATAAACGTTTTTAATTTTACCAGTTGTCAGAAGACAGTATGGATCGTCTAATGTGTTACCGGTATATCCAACAAAGTTGTTTGTTGTTTACGTATTTTTTAAAGGTACTAAGATAACCAATCAGAATATTTTTTGAAAAAGTTGTAGATATTTTTTCAATAGCACGTGATATACACGTAAATTAAAACTCGTAAACAAAGCCTAAACAATGGAAATGTATCCCTTTGTCATCCACCCATTTCGTCCATTTTCATGCTTATAAACTTGTGTCTAAAAATGTTTTTATGTGTTTAAAATTTCAAAATATTATCATATATAGAACTATTATTGAAATGTAAATCAGATTTCTAACGCGAACACTGACTCTCGGATATACGCGTTATTCAACCTCCCACCGCTAATTTAACGAAAAGGTGGGCTAAATAAAAGCTTATTAACCCCGGTTTTCTTTGGAATTTTTTATCTGTCATATTACTTTTCCGGCAATTTAAAAAAAATATGTTGTATTACTTTTCCGACAAAATTATGTTACTTTTCCGACAAATACAATCTGGAAATGTTACCAAAAGTATATGCATTGTATTTATCGACTGTAAGCTGGAGTCTTTTCGTGTCATTTCGGCGAAGTGAAGCAGTAACAGAAGAGCGCATTTTTATTTATGTTACTGTCTGTAGCCTCCAGATAAGGTCCCAGAAAATAAAAATGTTAGGATGACTTGCATAACTGAGTGAAATATGCATGAAAACTTTCTGGTCTAGTTTAGTACAGCTTTTCTAACATTCCTGACAAAAAGGTAAGTCAAATGCAGCCGGCAAGATATATCCTTCAAGAACATTATCAGCAAATTGTGAACATTTCTCATTCTTAGGAGTATCAGCCGTAGAGTTTTCTGTAAAACAGTCTTCAACTTCTTGCAGTTCCGGTGAGTAAGGGAACAAAGGATACAATACAACTGTATCTGGCTAACGGAAAAGGTATAGAATTTTTGGGAATATAAAAAAATAAGGATAAATTGTCGGAAAGCAATGCTAAAAATTGCGCTGGAATCTTAATGAAAAAGTTACCGGATCAAAATAATTGTTGTAATTGTTGGAAACGCAATGCCAAAATTGCCCGGTTATGTCCAGTTCAGTTTTTATCAGATTTTCGACGATTAACCAAACCAACTTCAGAAGATTTAGCACAGTTTCACCTGTCTCACTCAGTATAAAACAACTGATTACGGATATGTTATGATAAAATAAAAAAGTGTCTGTTGAAATTTTATATACTAAACGTGAATATTTGATAGGAGTCGGGACTTCCTAAGACAGACCACAGAAAGATGAATATTAATTATAACATTAACACGAAAATCAGACAGGTATAAATTTGTTCGTATAGAAGGTAATCCTGATTGGTATGACCTTATACAAATACTTGATACACGCAATTTTTATGACACCGTAACATGGCAGTTTAATGTGATTAATATTCTCAATTTCTCAATAAGTGATAAATAATCGAATCGAAATTAAATCGTGTCTGGTAGCTATATAATGTACGAGTTCTTTTTTTGAAATAATAATAATCTTCAAGTTTGCGAATGGGTGGATTATGTGATTCAATAAATATTTCACATTTTTTATTATAACGTTAATTTTCTGAGCTTTTATTTCTTATGAGAAAAATTTCTTTCAATTTTTGTGTTTTGTTTCTTTAATTAATATGAATAAATTACATATAACTAACTAGATATTACAAACTTATTCAGATCAGACCTTTTCCTTCTTTCTGTTTGTTTTTTTCTTTCTTTCTTTCTTTCTTTCTTTTCTTTTTTTTTTTTTTATTTTTTAAATATTTGCCCATGTAATCACGAACCCTAGTGTTCTAAAATAAGCAGATCTGCAAATTGCAACAATGCAACATAAGGTAACAAAATCCACTTTCTTTTAGGGCCACATTTATATTTAATTACTGTAGGTTTTCGATTTATGATTCATTTTTTATGTTTTACTTTCCTTTTGGAGGATATAGTAATGTTTGTAATTCAGAACCTCAGTGGGGTTAATTTACATCAGGAATTGTTTTTAACTAAACAATTACACAATGAGTACTTAGTTGTATGTAGAAACGCAATTTTATAAGATACCGTTATTATCAATGCAAAACATTTTAAAGTTTTATGGTTTTATTATTTTTTTTTTTTTGAAAGACATGATATAAATATAACGTGACTGAGAAGGTAATATAAAAAAGTTTCCACTTTTACCTGGGCAAAGCTGATGGTGATAATAATAATAATAACAGACAACAACAACAACGATAATAATAATAATAATAATACATAACTCACCTTTCCTACAGATAACACTACTGAACAGAAACACATCATCACTATTACATCAGTTTTCATGTTTAGTTATATAAGATTATGCTGTATTCAAACTTTCACAAAAATAAAGTGACTCAAATTATATCACCAAATTATCTGACTACCTTCCATCCTTAGCCAGGGTTTGTTTTTGTTAAAAATGCCAAATTTAGTGAGAATTTATAACTAAAAGGCTAGAGAATAATTTAATCAGTGTGGTTTAGTTAAGAGAAAGGGAAAGTCGTTTTATCCTTATCACGGCTTATCTTCGGCGGAAGAGTCAAACCTGTTCATTCCTTAATTACTCAGCACTTTGTTGTAAATCTTACCACCTGATTTCTGTTACACCCAGGACTGCAGTCATCCTAACACCGATACTGTCTTATCAGACGTTCTAACACTCATTCAAACCGTATATGACAGCGATTTTACAAGTGATGAAGTCACTTTGTAAATAACATCTTAGAAAGTTAATCGTTAAATGAGTGGTAACGGGTACCCGGCATTATTATCCCGGGATAACGTGTATTGGGATACAGGTTAAAATTCCATACTACATTCATCATTTTCAAAACATTTTATATCTTCTAAAATTTACATATCTTTCTACTGTGAATTAAACCCCTTCTAAAATAATATTTTACTTCATTTTATTTATTTTATATCATTTAATTTTATTTTATTTTATTTTATTTTATTTTATTTTATTTTATTTTATTTTATTTCATTTCATTTCATTTCATTTTATTTTATTTTATTTTTGTTTGTTTTCAGTGTTGTCAACAATTGTTGTTGTCGACAAATTTGTCCTGGTGATTGTCCATTAGCTTGTTACTTGCTATGTTTGAATTTTCCCAAAATATTAAAACAGTCCATGACGAGACCATCATTACACGTCATATTTACTTGAGGAACAAGTAAGACATGTTTGTAAAGACGGTGTTAACGTGACACTGACAGTTGACAGTTGCTGGTTACAAGAAGTCTATAGCTGTTTTATTTTAAATAAATAAATAAATAAATAAATAAATAAATAAATAAATAAATATTTTTTGTATCAGTTTTCAACAGATATGTGTTTGTAAGCAAGATGAGCTTTGGTAGTTGTAAGTTAACATAAATATTCCACAAAAATACCTGATTTATTTTAATACGTCATATGTGCACATTTGAGAAATTCATTCCTCATCAGTAACACTAGGGACCGAAAAAGTTGATAGATAAAAAAGATAAGACAAACATTTGAAAATTAATGAATCCAAAGTTCCAAAATTATATGATTCCAAATCAATTTAATGAATGTTTTGCATGAGGGAAAAAACCTTAATTTTAAATAAATTTCAAAAATTAAGACGGCTACAGCGAAGATTATGCCACAAGGTACATTTTCTTTTAGTTTTAATTTTTACATTTTAAACATATACGAATACCTTTGTATTTATTCATTACATTCGTTTTAATAACATAAATTCTAAGTTGTGATGCATTTCAGAACCTGCTGATATAGTAATATTTAATTTGTCATCTGGCCTGAGTTCTTTATAAATTAAATTTTGATGTCAAAAATGAAAAAAAGACTACTGTAGCGATACTTTAAAAGGCAGTATTGACTAAGTACAAATTTACTAAAAGATTTTGCGAGTTATTTCTCTTGAATAAAAGTATTTAGCCCATTAGATAACTTTTGATGTTCCGGTAACTCCAGAAAACTTTTTGGCAAAAATGAAAGATAGTATATATTCTTTGTTCTTTTTTATAAATCGTGACACTACGACATATATGTGATTGTAAGAATAAAGTATTGGTAACTGTAAGCTAATGTAACTGTTACAAATACCTAAATCATATGTAAGGATAATTATTCGTTACAGTACGCGTGGTTGCCAGACAGGGTTAGCATCATCCATATATAAGTCTTTGGGCGAAATATATTTTCTAACTTTAGAGCCTCGAGTAAGTTGTTCTCGTGTAAAATCGCCATAACACTGAGAACATTTTTATTAGTACAAACATGATACCAGTCCTATGTATGATATAAAAGCAGGACAGAGATCTTATGTTTTCTGAAGAACGTCATTATCAAATCGGGACCAGGCGGACAAATCCTCTAACTTTGACATAACCCATATACAATTAGTTTAATAAAGTATAGTAACAAACGTGAATACAAAATTATGATATACATGCGGTTTGTTACATTGTTCTAGGTACACGTTTTTATTGTTATGACGAAATTCTGACACAAGAACAATGTCCTTAACCCCGTAAGACAACCCAGAAGTGCACATGTATACCACTTGATATGAATCAGACGTCATTTCCTCTCTCCGTTCAAAGCTGCGTTAGCTTAACCAGCTAGATAGCTAATTCAAAACTTGTTCAAAAGTAAATGCATGTAATTGTTATTTAAAATAGAAACAATTAAAACCAACCATTTGGTTTGTTCTATGAAAGCTTTGAACCACCGGTCCAGTTGTCCAGCAGTCACAGTTTCCATGTTTACGGTTCCAACAATGCTCTTTCTCCTTTTCTTTGTTACAATTAATTTGTTTCAAGACTTCAAGTTAGAATTGAAATAGTTATTAAATAATTTGATTTTACATTTCACTATAGATTGTTGCTTCGTTTCAGCTGTTTGTTGTTTTATGGTTTTTACTTGTATTGGTTATTGCAAAGTACATGTATATGCATAGATAAAAAGAGGCCCATGGGCCTTAACGCTCACCTGAGGATATGGATAAAATCATTTGCAAAAATACAGACGATATTTAAGGATTGAATGTCATTTTGAATGTTGTCATTGAGGTATGACAACATCAGACCACGTTCAAAGTAAGTTAATCGCGAAGCGATTCATGTAACTTTGAACGTGGTCTGATGTTGTCATACCTCAATGACAACATTCTAAATGACATTCAATCCTTATATTTACATTTTTTTTTGTTTCTGAAAGGGGCATTGTAAATTACCGATGTTGCTGATGAAGGCAGTGTTTCATACTTCAAGCGAGATAACTCGCCTTGTTGACCGACTAAACAGAAGAGCCATTTTTTCAATAGTGCAAATTGTAGTTCCTTCAATCATTGTGTATTTTTTATCTTTGTTCGTTCTTTCTGAAAAAAGCATCTTATTTACATTAATATTACATAAGAAACAACTTCATTTTTCCTTCGTAAATTCTACTTCGTTCTTCTTGCACTGCCGACAGCGGACTTACAAAAAGTGGTGAGACGGTTGACCTAGATATGTCGTCATTTTCGAAAAATCAGTTAACGGGTTGTTTACTTGTACAAGAACTGAAGAAGTGAGATGACAGCAGGCTGCAGTTGCAGAAGTATAGACATAAACTAATTGGTATTTAATCGATATAATCGTCTACATACACAACCCGTGTTGCTACACTGCGTTTTGTTGCAAGTTGTAAATGAAATTGTGAAATTATGAATGAAAAGGTAGTTCCGTGGTATTCATTCGCCATAAAGTGATCAGCGCTCAGAAGGAAGCTGATTGGTTGCATAGTCAAATGGGCGTGTTTTCACTAAACTTAGCGCGTGATTCGATGTTGTCATCGAGAAATGATAACATCGGTCGTTGGCTAGATTCATATAAGGCGATAACATCGGTAATGTAAATATTCTAATATGCATGCCTATACAAAAAGTTAATAGTTTTCAAGATAATTAACAATTTGAGTCTTCTTATGCATCTATGGCCTTGACTTTTAAATGTAAGATCTTGAATCTTATATCAGAATTATCGTCATATCCATTCCTACAATATTCGAATATACATGCCAATACAAAACGTTAATAGTTTCCAAGATAACAAACAATTTCAGTCTTTTAATGCACCTATGAACTTGACCTTTGAACGTATGACCTTGAGTCATATATCAAAATGATTGTCAGATCAATACCTACAATATTCTAATACATATGCCTATGCAAAAGTTAATAGTTTTCAAGCTAATGCACAATTTTAGTTTTTATAAGTAAAAAATTACATTCTACGAAACTCTGTACTTTTTTAAATTTTGTCATGCTGAACATTTTACCAATGTTTTGATATTATATATCTTTATAATTTTAAAGAAAATAGCCTAAAACTGCAAAATTACAAAACAGGTCATGACCCCATTTTGTAGGTTATTCAAAACTGAAAACCCAATGCCAATATCTGTCCAAATAGTCAAGTTTTAACTATTTGAAGCCATTTAACGAAATTTTTAAATTAAACGAAAAAACGCCTAACTCACTTTTCGACCGAATTTCACGAAATGAACAAACTTTAGGTTTAGACCCTAGATAAGCCAAATATCACATCAGATTTTTTCTCCCATCATTGGTTTCAGAGAAGAAGATTTTTAAAGATTGTTGTACCACTAGGTCATCAGGACCTAGTTTTGGTAGCCATGGCAACGCCACGAACAAGTCTGAATTGCACCAACCCAGACATACTTCTAGCCAAGTCTCATTAAAATCTGTTCAGTACTTTCGGAGAAGTCGAAAATGTGTGTTAACGACGCACACACTCACGCACACACGCACATACACACGCTGCGCTATCCCATAAGCTCACATGACCTTTGGTCAGGTAAGCTAAAAAATACAATATCATTTTTTCCATATAAATTTATTTTTAAGAGACCTAAATTGAGACGTTTTATCAATTTTCATTACAGCGATTTTTTGTCATTCATCTAGATCACAAATCTTCTTCCAACAGCGTGTAACTGAAAAATAAAATAAAATTATACATGTAGTTTACCAAATATTACTACCACTACAACTAGTACTACAAGAAATATTCTATTATCGTCACATGTCAATATACGTTTAATTAAAACATTTAACATTCATTCATGAAAATACATAAAATATTGACAGCCAGCCACACGTGGCTTATGAGACACCTTATAGGAATAAATAAATGCATATATGAAAAAAACTGGAATAGATGTATAAAATTGTGAAGACTATTAACCAACATTAAAAAAATCTTCTGTACAATATTCTATATAAACACTACCTAAAACTCATTGAGGACGTAGATCTGTTACGTATATTGTTCTACTTTGTGTATATTCTACCAAATTTATTTAGACCTATGTACGAAACAGGATGTGACGACACACAATGAGGTCATTATTTAAAATATTGTGACGTGTATGATTGTGTTTGTATCTATTGGATGGATCATAAGTTCAGGTTTCCTTTTTAGTTAAGGCAATTTTTCTCATTTGTACTATAAAATTAGTTAATCTTTTTTATAAAATACTTACCGGAATTATCAGCTTTGCCTCGTGACATATAGATGGAATGTTAAACACAGACGGATCTTTTACACCCAAAGTAATATTTCTGAATGTAGTTGAACTCATTAAATTTTCTAAAATAAATAAATATTAGGAACTCATATTGAACTCGTATTCTATTACTGTATCAAACGCCACGAAATTTTTAGACGGTTAACGTGCTTTGTTATAATTATAAACTTGCTTAAAGATGTATGAAATCAAAGAGGTATTTTAAGTAATTTTCCATTATCTTCTTTGCATTGTAGGAGGTGTAGCATAGACAAACGGGTTTGTTTATTTTCTAAAGAGAAAAAAAATAATAAATAAAAAAAAATTAAAAGAAAGAAGTGAAACTGTTGTTTCATAGTGTAATTTTTTTCTCACAAATAAAGATTATGCCGTTTGACTTCTAATGACAGTACATTGTTGACAATGAGAACAACATCTGGGCTTTCGAAACCTGCTGAGTATAATCTAAAAGATTAAACCTGTAAGACGAACGAAATATTTCAAACATTCAAAGATAGATTTGTGCAAAATAGTCATAATATGAATACGCATATGAATAAGTGACATGATTAACATTTTTGTTCGGAAACCAAAACTATCATTATGTCAAAGTGAATCATTGTCATGTTTGAAAACACAATGTTCCGAACATATACCTTTGTATCATATAATATACATACGGCCGTGAATCTCCCCATACACCATTTGGTTTGTGAAGACGCAGTCCGAGTTGATTGTGACTTTTGCAGTCAAATTACCCACTAAAAGGGAATATGTTGTCACATCTATACTATGTGGCCCTACACCGTAGACACCCTCACTGTCTTTAACGGCTCCTTCTGAAATTGCATATAAATAGAAAAACTGAAGATACCACCAACTGTTGAAAGAGAAAGAAATATGATTGGATGTAGAATCTGGAACGTTACCACAAAAGGATAAAATCGATCAACATTTTATTTTTCAAAATCAGGCTGACGTTGAATTTGAAAAAAAAATCAAATATTAAGTTGTTCCTCAATAAAGCAAGTACTCTATGTTATCTTAACCATATTTTTGAGTAGCCATAACCAAACTGTTTCTCTTAAAAAATTAACACGGCCGGTTGCTGTAGGAAATTACACTTTCTTTTTCTATTATTGTTTATAAAATAATAAAGTTAAAGTAACGGCCGAAAAATTGTCATCAATAAACCAATAGCTACACGTATTTGCAAAACAGATCATAGCAATATTTAACGAACAGTCTTCTCTATGATTACATTGTAGTATAAATCAAAGTTAAAAAAAAACTACAAAAAAAGAAGGTTTACCTGGCACACAATTTCCTTGGTATTTACCAGCTGGAACCTTGAAGCAGTGACCATCTACAATTGAGTAGTGTATACTCTGAAATTAGGAAGATGTCTATATTAATAACTTACAATCGATTATGAAAGAAAATTTCGATAAACATGTTTATTTGTGGTGTTTAACTGTAATTTTGTACTTCAAAAGAACTTAACTTCTCTCAGACGAATTATTAACTACGTGGTATGTAATGCGCGTATGATAATGACTATTAACGTATCGTGCATATCATATTAAGAAACACAATTTTAAACATTTCATTTCATTTCAATTCAAGGTTTCTACGAAAGAAATTGTAATTGTAAATGTTTACGTCAACTTCACGTATCAACATTCCTCAAATCAAGCCCGGATGCGGAAACAGAATTTTTTATTTCGATTGTTTTCTAATTAATAAATACATAATTTGCATTACTAATTTTCTACTCGATCAGTTGTCACTGACACTGGGTTCCGATGAACCAGTGACATTGATTTATATAATGCTACTTCACCTGTCGTTGTATACCAGAATTTGAGGTCAATCTTGAAAGTTTTATCCAGTTCACCAATTTTCCATCAAAGTACTTACATTTCAATAATAATGAAAAAAGTTCTTCGAACGTTTTGATAGTTAACATTCATATATTGGTTATTTTCAGTCTTAAATAAAATTACAAAAACGAGTAATGTGTAACAAGATGTGTAGTCGTGGTTTAATAACCGCAAATATTTGCCACAAAACTGACGAAGCTTTAAACAGTAATCCACTCGCTCACTTTAAGTAGATGTGTAGTCGTGTTGTAATATCCTCGAATAGTTGCCACAATACTGACGCGGCAATAATGAATTTAACTGACTCACTTTTTGTAGATGTACATACATATGTAGTTGTGGTTTAATAGTTGCGAATACTTGCCACAATACTGACACGGCCATTAGATAATAATTCACTCTCTCAATCGTAGTAAATTTTCAGTCGCTGTTAAATAGCCGGGAATAGTTGCCACAATACTGACTTGCTTTAAGCAATAATTCACTCAATCACTTGTATAAGATGTGAAGTCATGATTAACATGCAATAATGCCGACGCGGGTAGTTTCTTTAAAAATTTATTTCATCTTATTTTTTTTTAAAAATAATCTTAGATAATTCTGCTGTTATCTATAATCCCAGAATTAGTAATTGGAATGCTGTGGGTTCGATAGCTGGTTAATAGACCTCACTGTCATATATAATACATTTGGTACAGTACTTACGTATTCACTCTCGTACATGTATATGATAAATTTGGTACAGTACTTACTCACTGTCATATATAATACATTTGGTACAGTACTTACGTGCTCACTGTCATATATGATACAGTTGTTAAAGTACTAACGTACTGACTGTCATATATAATACATTTGGTACAGTACTAACGTACTCACTGCCATATATGATACAGTTGTTAAAGTACTAACGTACTCACTGTCATATATAATACATTTGGTACAGTACTTACGTTCTCACTGTCGTATATGATACATTTGGTAAAGTACTTACGTACTCACTGTCATCTTTAATACATTTTGTAAAGTACTTACTTACTCATTGTAATATAATTATAAAACATTTGGTACAGTACTTACGTACTCACTGTCATATATAATACATTTGGTTCAGTACTTACGTACTCACGTCATATATAATACATTTTGTAAAGTACTTACGTACTCACTGTTTTATAAATTACATTTGGTAAAGTACTTACGTACTCCCTGTTTTATATATTACATTTGGTAAAGTACTTACGTACTCCCTGTGTTTTATATTATATTTGGTACAGTACATACGTACTCACTGTCATATATGATACCTTTTGTAAAGTACCTATGTTCTCACTGTCATATATGATACATTTGGTACAGTACTTACGTACTCACTGTCATATATCATACATTTTGTAAAGTACTTATGTACTCACTGTTATATATGATACATTTGGTAAAGTACTTACGTACTCGCTGTCATATGATACATTTGGTACAGTACATACGTACTCGCTGTCATATAATACATTTGGTACAGTACATACGTACTCACTGTCATATGATACATTTGGTACAGAATTACGTACTCACTGTCATATATGATACATTTGGTATAGTACATACGTACTCGCTGTCATATGATACATTTGGTACAGTACATACGTATTTGCAGTAATATGAAACATTTGGTACAGTACATACGTACTCACTGTCATATATCATACATTTTGTAAAGTACTTGCGTACTCACTGTCATATATGATACATTTGGTAAAGTACTTACGTACTCGCTGTCATATGATACTTTTGGTACAGTATTTACGTACTGACTGTCATATGATACATTTTGTACAGTACATACGTACTCACTGTCATATGATACATTTGGTACAGTACTTACGTACTCACTGTCATATATGATACATTTGGTACAGTACATACGTACTCACTGTCATATGATACATTTGGTACAGTACATACGTACTCACTGTCATATGATACATTTGGTACAGTATTTACGTACTCACTGTCATATATGATACATTTGGTACAGTATATACGTACTCGCTGTCATATGATACATTTGGTACAGTACATACGTACTTGCAGTCATATGAAACATTTGGTACAGTACTTACGTACTCACTGTCATATATAATACATTTGGTAAAGTACTTACGTACTAACTGTCACATATAAAATATTTGGTAAAGTACTTACGTACTCACTGTCATATATAGTACATTTGGTCAAGTACTTACGTACTCTCTGTCATATATAATGCATTTGGCACAGTACATACGTACTCACTGTTATATATAATATAGTTGGTACAGTACTTACGTACTCGCTGTCAAATATGATACATTTGGTACAGTACTTACATGTACGTACTAAACGTCATATATAAAACATTTTGTAAAGTACTTACGTACTCACTGTCATATATGATACATTTGGTACAGTACTTACGTACTTACTGTCATATATAATACATTTGGTACAGTACTTATGTACTCACTGCCATATATGATTCAGTTGGTACAGTGCTTGCGTTCTCACTGTTATATATAATACATTTGGTAAAGTACTTACATACACATTATCATATATAATACACTTGGTACAGAACTTACGTGTTTGTAATCCTGGATGGTTCTTACTTTACGTTTAACTCCATTAGTAGTTGTGTAGCCTTCAACGGCGTTAATCATACGGTCAGCATCAACTGCTACGAAGAAAGTTGACTGGAATATAAGTCCAATGGTATTTATTTCAATTAAACACAGTTATGTTAACTCATGTGTTTAATTCTTTGAAATATATTCCTTTTGACAGCTATTGGGAAACATTTTTTGTTCGATTGACCAACTAATCTTTCTCATATCCATCTGACCAGCCATTCAACCAACCACCAAACTTTCCGATCGACCAACAAAATAACAATCTGACCAACCATCCCATCAATATATATCTAACAATGTTCCATCTGACCAATTACCCAACAAGTAATTAGAACAGCCAACAGACCTTCTGACCAACCAACCATCTGACCATTCATCCAGTTAGCAATCCGACAAACCACAAAATTTTCCAACTGACATACCAAACATCTGACCAATCATCCAACTAGCAATGCGACAAACCACAAAACCTTTCGACTGACATAGAAACCATCTGAAAAAGCATCCACTTAGCAATCCGACAAACCACAAAACCTTCAAACTGACATACCAAACATCTGATCAATCATTCAACCAGCAATCCGACAAACCACAAAAAACTTCCAACTGACACACGAACCATCTGACCAATCATCCAACCAATCCATGTAACAATCTACCACCTGACCAATCATCCAACCAATCCATGTAACAATCTACCATCTGACCAATCATCCAACCAATCCATGTAACAATCTACCATCTGACCAATCATCCAACCAATCCATGTAACAATCTACCATCTGACCAATCATCCAACCAATCAATGTAACAATCTACCATCTGACCAATCATCCAACCAATCCATGTAACAATCTACCATCTGACCAATCATCCAACCAATCAATGTAACAATCTACCATCTGACCAATCATCCAACCAATCCATGTAACAATCTACCATCTGACCAATCATCCAACCAATCAATGTAACAATCTACCATCTGACCAATCATCCAACCAATCCATGTATCAATCTACCATCTGATCAATCATCCAACCAATCCATGTAACAATCTACCATCTGATCAATCATCCAACCAATCCATGTAACAATCTACCATCTGACCAATCATCCAGCCAATCCATGTAACAATCTACCATTTGACCATTTGACGAACCAAATCATCTTACTAACCAATATAACAACCAACCATTTAATAAACTAAATGACAAACTAACCATATAACCAACACATTAAACATTATTCTTTTACATCAAACTATTTATATAAATATTTGTTTTGTTTTTATCCAATTGATGTTGCTATGTTTGTCTTTAATGTTATTTTTGTCGTTGTTGTTGTTTTGTTGTTGTTTTTATTTTCTGTTGTTGTCATTTTGTTTAAGTGACCATTACAATGACGTCTGAGCATTGTCATCATGTACGTTTGTTTTATTGGGCAATTTATTATAAATATAGTTCCACTAATGTGAAGGAAAAAAAGACCGAAATATTAAAACATAGAGAATCTAAAATAAAATAAATACGGGTCCATTTCACAATCCTTTACTCAATTGAGTTTACATTCAACACAAATGTCAATTTTCAAGAAAATTTAAAGCTAAATTTAAATTGTTTCTGTAGGTTTGTTGAACAAAAAAGTATTATAAAGCATAATTTTTTAATTAAATGATTGATTGATTGTGATAAATTGATTGATTTATTGGGATTTTATGTCACAGTCAGGAATATTTTACCTATATCGAGACGTCACCAGCTACAGGTTAGGTGGCAGTACGCTTTGGGAAATGTGCAGGGATGGTTCCTTAACGTGCCACACCTGTCGTGACAGCGGACATCGGTTTTTAAGTTCTCATCCGAGTGACTCCGTGACATTCATTTCTTAATGCCGAGTGCTTGGCGAAAGAACAATTACTACCAATTGTTCATTTTTGTCAGACCCGACCAGAGCTCGAACCCTCGATCTCCTACATACAAAACGAGCACTCTACTAACTTAGCTACAGCAGTGATTTATTTTTTGAAAACATTAACCCCCCCTCCCCCCCCCCCCCCCCATGAGCTTAAATTTACGATAATGATATAATTATGACAATCGTGTCTAGTTAGACATTAAAAGAGCTTGCACTGCTATATTTTGGTAAAGATTTCTAATTTCCCTATAAGTCAAATAGAATTGTACAATATGACGTCAAAGAACTATTTCAGAAAAGTCTAAGGCTAACCAAGTTAGTTTTGTTCTACCTGCGTTATAATTGGAATGGTTTGTCCTGGCGGTAACACAGCGGCAGTTGTCTCTTCAACACCTTCCCATTGTTTGTCCATACAACATTGTTCAGAAAGGGTAAAAATCACTGCGAATACAAATATGAATAACATTGTAATTAATTGAAATATAGCTGAATAAAGGCGTGTTTGGTTGGTCCGTTTGCTCACACGTACCGATATAGAACTAGTATAGTATCAGTTGTTGTTCTTATCTTATCTTCAGGTATTTCTAAATTAGGTTGGATATTATCGACACTACAGTGTCAAACACACGAAGATGTCAGCAAATGTTTTCGGTCGATTGCATCAAATCTAGAGTTATTTATCATTCATAACTCTGTGTGTGTGTGTGTGTGTGTGTGTGTGTGTGTGTGTGTGTGTGTGTGTGTGTGTTGTGTGTGTGTGTGTGTGTGTGTGTTGTGTGTGTGTGTGTGTGTGTGTTCTTCTCTGTAAGTTGGTACTTTGACATTTACTCAGTTGTCTTAAAAACATATCACAACAATGTTACGTTTCACGTTGTCAGTCAATGAGCTTTAAATACAGTAGCTATGCTATAGTAGGGCATAGATATTATTATCTAGATTATCTAGATATAGAATCATTATAGTTTTCTTATAAAAAGCAGACAAATAGTTTAGGGCAAGATAAGATCAACCATTTATAATTGCAGCACATTTTATTGACTTATTAATAACGATTGCAAATTTCAGACATATTTCATATTCACAGTATTTTCAAGGATAACTCTTACCAAAAAAAAAAAAAATAAATAAATAAATAAATAAATAAACACGTATATCCAGTCCCTGTTTAACTCCTTGTATGATGTAGAATTGGACTGACCACTGTCTACCTGCTCAATGTTTATTACCAACAGAAAACGGACATAAAATTATGATGTAATTCTCGCATTCATAAATCACTAAACTAGTCAGTTTATATGTCCTACAGGCCATAGAAAACGTATCAATGACAAACAACTGTATACATTTGGCAGCTAGCTGTATAATACCATGACAGACTTGATTTGTAGAACAGAAAATATCACCAGGCTTGAAGACAAGACGTGAAGTTTTTCAAAATCGTAATGGGAGATATCATTCAGATTGTTGATGAGGATGGAAACAGTTTTGGAGTTAAAAAGTACAACGGACATTATTTTTCGCCCCTGACTATTGGAAATGTTGAAGATCAGCTTAAGGATATCAAGGATATGGCAATCAGAAAGGACGATGTATTTTTGTTATCATATCCCAGATGTGGTAAGTCATGAAAATTCAGCAAAATAACTTGTTATGTTTTAATCAAAAGGTCAAATATAAAGTTCTGGTTAGTTTTGTAAATATTTAATTTCTTGTTAATAAAATTATTAGTGGTAAAAAACTGTAAAACTCTATGACAAATTTTAAAATCGCCATGTGAAATTAAAGTTTAAGTTCCAAACGGAAATTGCAAATGGTTCGGATTTTATTAACATTGGTATCATCACTCATTAACACATAAGATTCCTGGTGTGCAAAGTATCATGTCTGCTTCTACAGTACAGAACAAAAATTTATTTATTTATTGATTTATTTATTTATTTATCTATCTATCTATCTATTAAGAAACAGATAGATGAATAAATAAATAAATTAATTAATTAAAAAATGGATTAATTAACGTTATATGATAAATATTATTATTAATATTATTATTATTATTATTATTATTATTATTATTATTATTATTATTATTATTATTATTATGCTACAAAATTGGAAAATATTCCATGTTTTCTGTGTTTTATTCCAGGTACCCACTGGACAAGGGAGATAATCAATATGTTACAGCGTGGTGAAGCCACTTACATTCCTAAAGATGTACCAGATGTTCCACCTGATTTCATTCCAATTGAAAACGTTGATAAAATGACGTCACCAAGGCCTTTGTTTGCTCACCTGTATTTCCAGTATTTACCGAAACAGTTTATTGAAAATAAAGGCAAAATTGTACATGTCACTCGAAATCCTAAAGATTGTGCAGTATCATTTTATATGCTGCTGACAAAATTCAATGACCCTACCCACAAAGGTGACGCTTTTTACAAGGGAAGTTGGAATCAGTTTGTAAAATTGTTTTGTCGGGGACAAAGTAAGTTTTTTGAGGACTTTATACACAAGTGTAACAGGAAATGGAAAATACACGGTCAAACCGAACCGAGAACCTTCCCAATACTAGCGGGACTCTCTATCAAATGAGCTACCCGGATACTTATTAAGCCCTGTCCGCCAGATTCATCCACTCATTTTCTGATTCAAATAATTCAAACTACCAGGTTCTACCCTTTGACCAACCTGTTGGTCGGCCATTTTGCAGCTCAGGATCCTGGGTGAGCCCCCAGATTTAAAATGAAAGAGAAAAAAGCAGCGACCAAACTGGGATTCGAACCAGGGACCTCCCAAATACTAGTGAGATGCTAAACCGACTAAGCCATCTATCAAGCTTGGTCCAGCACATTCGTATGTCTTGTTACCTGAACACTGTATATAGAGTTTCATTCTTACATAATGTTCTGAAACTTAAATTGATTTCATTTATTTCCTTCACCATTTTTTTTTTCAGAATGATTTATCACGTACTCTTTTACGTTTTATCATGTTACCTTTAACATTGCCGCCATTAAGTAATTTTTTTTTTTTTTTTTTTTTTTTTGAAATTGATAGTTTTAATTATACATCTTTTGGTCAACACAGTTAAATCACCAAGACACGATTTAAGCATTTTTAAACAACTGATAATAAAATAACCGACTGTAATTCATGAAATTTTAGGAAAAGTAGAATTGATATTTAAACATTATACTGCCTCAATTTTGTGACCACTATAACACGATTGAAAACTGTAAAATGTTAATATCCCCCAGATTTTAGAAATCTTGTTGCACACATGTTTTGCAAAACAAAGAATTTCGAGATATTTTAACATTAACCCTCGTTGTAACCCTCATATATGTCAATTATATATCACATGTTTGTTCATAGCAATGGACAGGTGTAATTTTTTATACCTGTTTATACCTGTCACATCAATAGCACTACATATTAGGAGTATTTTCATGCATAATAAGGTCACTTGGGTCTTTTTGTCCTCCCTTCGCCTAAATAAAATCTACCCGAACAGATTCTAGCGGGAAAAGTGGCCTTGGTGGCCGAGTTGTCTAAAGGGCGCGCTTACGGATCACAGTGCCTCTCACTGCCTGGGTTCGGATCCCACACGTGACAGATCCTAGTGTGAGAAAGTTTTTCAGTTCGCATCCTGAAGATCGGTGGTTTTCTCCGGGCACTCTGGTTTCCTCCACCATCCCAGAACTGACTGCCTCGAAATAAGTAAAAGAATCTTGACTGGGGCGTAAAACACCATTACTCCACTCCACTCCACTCTAGCGGGAAAGCTGTCGGTTCGCTTGACGGAGGTTGGTAGTTTTCTGAAATGAATTGAACATTTGGACAATGTGCAAGGATATTAATTGGGTGTAAAATTTAAATTATCCGCCTCACTTATATGTGATATTTCCGAACAATCAATGCCGTTCTACTTTTGACTTCTCAGATGTAAATAAAAGGACTAGATGAAGAAAAAAATTGAATTCAACTTTATTCTTGTTACTGTTTTCGTTTTAGCTCCAATGGGATCATTTATAGAATATCACAAGCAACTCGAAAAAGCAACTGAAAATTATCCAATACATACGGTGTATTACGAGAACTTAAAGCAGGTAGAACAGCAACATTTGGGTTAAAAATACTTTAATGCTTTATATATATATATATATATATATATATATATATATATATATATATATATATATATATATATATATATATATATATATATATATATATATATATATAAATGAATGTGTGGGGGTGTGGGGAATGTGTGTTGAATACGAAATTCATTTATTAGAATGTTCCTTTTAACGATAAGACTTCGATTTTTCAATTGCGGAGAGATAGACTGAGAGAGACAGAGACAGAGAGAGAGAGAGAGAGAGAGAGAGAGAGAGAGAGAGAGAGAGAGAGAGAGAGAGAGAGAGAGAGAGAGAGAGATTGTACTCTTTCCATCATGATCTCTTTGCAGTCTTCTTTTAAAACTATATACAATTTTAAGTACGGTTGGTTGATATCATATAAAAAATCTGTTATCTTATTCTCAGAAATTAGAATTTTTCTCCCATTGTAACTCGTTTCCATCGCTATGTCAAATGAAAAAAAGTAACTTGACGTCCTTTAACTCGATTTATAGTCACGCTGATTGTAACGTTAATTAACTCAATTTGTAGTCATGCTGATTGTGACGTCATTTAACTCGATTATAGCCACGCTCATTGTGACGTCATTTAACTCTATATTCAGTCACGCTGATTGTGACACCATTTACCTCAATTCATTGTCATGCTGATTGTGACGTCATTTAACTCGATTTATAATCACGCTGATTGTGACGTCATATAACTTGATTTATAGTCATGCTGATTGCGACGTCATATAACTTGATTTATAGTCATGCTGATTGCGACGTCATTTAACTCAATTTATAGTCACGCTGATTGTAACGTTAATTAACTCAATTTATAGTCATGCTGATTATGACGTCATTTTACTCGATTTATAGTCACTTGTGCTTGTATTTGGAAAACACTAATTTATGCTTATCCCATTAGAAGACTTAAAGACTATATGCAAGTAAAGCGTTAAAATCCGCTTAGATTATTGACCTAAATGTAAAACATTCATTACTTTATCTTGGATTTACTATTTATTTATACTAGAATCCCATTCGTGAAATAAAGAAGATAGCCGACTTCCTGGAAGTTCCTAACACTGATAAATTAATTCAAGAGATAGCAGAAAAATGTAAATTTACATCATTACAGAAAGAGAAGACTGACAAAAAGACAGATTTCCTTGTGGAATCATCACTAGATGAAAAAGACATATTTTACAGAAAAGGTAACACAACTTTATAATTACTTTTAAAAATAATAAATCGAATACGTCATTAAAAATCACGATATACGCCAATTTTTTATATATAAACATCTAAGATCAGCTGATTTTTGACTATTGTTTAGAAATGTAATAATTTGTTTTATCATTTCCACCATTACTCGATTACGATATTTACAATTTACATTTTCAAGGACAACAAAACTGATTAACTCTTCTCTTCGTTGCAATATTTACTCAGTTATTTGTTCACTTTATTCATAAGCCATTATAATAGAATTTGTTTTTTTTTTATTATTTAAGACGTGAAGGTCTCGGATTCGAAATTATCAAAATTCCCAAGTGCTTGGTAAAAGCCACGAAATCCATCCAATTATTTTACTTTATTTTAACAGTGGTAAATCACGCTGACTTGAATAAGCTAATATACAAGTTAAATATTACTAATTGTCTTGTCTTGTCTTGTCTTGTCTTGGCAGGCGAGGTAGGAGACTGGAAGAATTGGTTCACTGTAGCACAAAATGAGATGTTTGATAAATGGTTAGAAACAGGAATGAAGGATAGCAGATTCAAATTTAAATATTCTTTATGACAAAATCAGAGACAATTTTAACGGTGATACTACCGATTGTTAAAACGACCGTTAAAATCATTCACACAAAGTTTTATTGTAATTATGATTATGATATATAGAAATAATCTATGAAAAATCGTAAATTAAAACATCAGTATCAAACGATAGAGTAACATCTATATATATCTGTCGAGTTTGTATCCAAAATGATGAGAGATTCAAAATCGTTTGTGACGATGACTGCAAATGTGACAAGAGGCCCATGTGCCTTAACGCTCACCTAAGGATATGTCCAAAATTGTTTGCAAAGTGCAATAGACAATATATAAAGTACAGAAACTTTACAAGTTTTCTCAAGTTAAGAACTGCCACAAAACTTAATTAGAAATATATCCAGTAACATTTCATTTATAAGTAGCTTATATAATATGCATGAAGTAACTGTAGTGCAATGAATAATTTCCAAATCATGAACCAATTTCAGTACCCTTATGCAACTATGTCCTTTACCTTTGAACATATATGACCTTGAACCATATATGATCATCATGTCAATACCTACAATATTCTAATATGCATTGCCTTTACAAAAAGTTAATGGTTTTTAAGATAATTAGCAATATAAGTCTTTTTTGCAGTTGAGACTTTGACCTTTCAACATATGACCTTGAATCATATATCAAAATGATTGCCATGTCAATACCTACAATATTATGATATACATGCCTATACAAAAAGTTAATAGTTTTCAAGATAATTTTCAATTTCAGTCTTCTTTTGCAGCTGTGACCTTGACCTTTCAACATATTACCTTGAACCATATATCAAAATGATTGTTGTTGCAATACCTACAATATTCTAATATACATGCCTATTAAAAAAGTCAATAGTTTTCAAGATATAGTGACAAATACATAATTTTTAGCAATTTCCCAACCCAGTACCGTACCATTTCCCCATTTTGAGCCCCATGGCTACCATTTGTGCAAATCTGAAACTACATTACCTAAGGATGTAATAAATTAAATAACTATGATATATCTCTTGTACATTCAGAGAAGAAGATTTTTAAAGTTTTTCACTATTTCCCCATAACTCTTTCATTTGTGTAAAACCCAAGAAGTTTCAGTAAATTTGGCCCAGTGGTTTTGGAGAAGAAGATTAAAATATAAAAAATTTACGCACGACGTACGACGGACGACGCACGACGGACGAAGATGGATAGCAATAGCTTGCCAAAGGTCGGTGGTTTTCTCCGGGCACCCCGGTTTCCTCCACAATCCGAGAACTGACTGCCTTGAAATAAGTGAAAGAATTTTGACTTAAACGTAAAACTCCATTTCTCCACTCCACTCGTACCGTCAAATTTACATATTCTGCTTATTATAATATATCAGCGACATTTCAAATGTTTCTAAATAAAACAAATTAACGTCATAATTTTAACAGCTCTTATTATACATGTATATATGAGTAATTAAAGATTAAAGTTTTACGTAATTCACGTAGAATAGACTTTTTCTGAGACGGAGTTGGCTCCTGTTACCAAATAATTCCCTAACACGCTGGTTAGAACTGTTGATTACCGATGAATATTACCTATCATCTTTTTTACAGCTTTAGATATATTCAACTTATTAAAACGATTACTTTTGATTTAGACAGAAAGGTAAGAACTGATATTTGTACCTTCAATATTATCTGTCAGTGTGCAAGGGAAAATATCACCACAATTGAATTAATTCTGCTTTATATTTTAAAATTTTAATAATCTTTATAATGATTATCACATAATGTGTATTATATATGACTTCTCGTGTAATCGCGCGCTCTCAGGGTGGCTATTATATTTGTTTTATTAACACATAACTTGAAACAAATATATGCGTTGTTTTTTAATCTTTATTAACTCATTAAAACAAAATAAAAGTGATAACACAATAACAGATCAACCATCACCCAATTTCTCTGGTTTAAAACAAATCTTGGTATCATTAAAAGATACCATACAAAGGATTCCGTGTTTCTGATTAACATATAGAAATAAAGCAACAACAATACACATTAAATAAGCAAATCAAGTCATATAACCAACCTCCACCCACATCCCTATCCATCGAACACACACGGTGAAAAACATAAAATAAAAGTTATACCATTTATTAAAGCTTACATGAATTTAATCGTGTATTTGACACATTGTCCAAAATGACCAGCTCTGACGTCAGAACAAACACGACCGTTGGTTTAAGGCATACGACCTATAATTATATAACACAAGGTACCAGTTAAATTTTGATGTGCTATATGTGCACATTTCGGAAAGTTATTTCTCATCAGTCACACTAGGACCGAAAAGTTTGATAGATAAAAAACATAAGCCAAACAGTTGACAATTAATGAATCTAAAGTTCCAAAATTATATAAATCCAAATCCAGCTAAGGAATGCTTTGCATAAGGGAACAAACTATAGTTTGAAATAAATTTCATGTTTTTATTGCGTGAAAATAACAAATTAATCAAAATTTTTACATCAATAAATTGTATAACTGACAGAAAACTCAACTCTTATGATATTAAAATTAAGCCTCAATGGATAAAAATCACGGGTGATGAAGTAATAACAAGCAAGTCTATTATCATGCTCTTTGTATTTTTAGTGCGCTAGCATAAAAATAATTGTTATTCAAATAGAACTTGTTTCATTTTCAAAAAAAAAAAAAAAAAAAAAAAAAAAAAAATTAGAGAATACGCGCTATTCATTTTCATATGGCTAAGTAAAAAACTTTGAATGCGCTAAAACCGGAAGAATCGACTATGGTTTGGAATTAAATGCACTTCTTTTAGGTTTACATTTTAAATAAAGTAAATACAGAGAAAACAAGTTTACTATTGCAAAGTGCGGCGAAAAAAATTCAAATCTACAGCAAATCCTTCAAAAGCAGAATGTCCTTAACACGTGGTGGTAAGCATTGGCTGGCTGTAAACTCCTTAATGTCCATCCTATGGTCATTTCTTATTGAGTCTCTACATATTACTGCAAGTGTTCTTGGATTACTTACATGGTCAGACATAAGTTCGCTAAGATTATGACTTTTTGTTTTTCTTATCATCCAATCCAAACAAGGCTCAGATTCGACACGTATATCGAAACCTGCCTTTAATAGTAATTTTGCAATAGAAACCAAATTTTTACAAACAGCTTCACATAATGTTGACCGTTTTCCAGGCAGATTCCGTGGCTCTACGATCCATTCTTGTCCTTTATCTATCATTGTCTCATCATCATGAAGAGTTCTACACGTAAATACTTCCATTTCTGCATTTGCATCTAAAAGAATTTTCACGGCTTCTAAATTTCCATGCATTACAGCTTCAAATAACGGCGTTACTTTGTAATCCGCGCTAAATAGATTTGGATTTGCTCCATGCTTCAACAGTGTTCTAATTGCAGGTAAGTCACCGAAATACACAGCTTCATGTAGTGGTCTATTACCGTCGGAATTATACATGTTAATATCAACACCGCAGTTAACTAATTTCTCGATAACGATTGGTGTATTGACATCTCCAATATAAAAAATAGTAAATATAGCTTGTTGCTTCTTTGTTTGACAAACTTTGGGTTTGTTATCTATTTCCTTGTGTGATGCTTTCGATAAGACTTCCTCTAATTCTTTATGTTCCATAATTTTGGCCCAATCGAGAGCTGTATAGCCTAGGATGGTAGCGTCGACATCGGCGCCATATTGCACGAGCAGTTCTACAACAGTTTTGTCGTTATTCAATGTCGCCACGTGTAACGCTGAATAGTAACATTCACCGTGGTGATCGGCATCTTGTATAACATTACCTTTTTCCAATAACATCTGAAGCATTTTTATATTACCTGAGAAAGACAAAGTACAAACAAGTGAAATAATAAATATACATGCCAAATATAGGTGTTAACATTCTGCTTTATGTAGACTTAGGTTGTAAATTATATTATAATTGTTTTAACCCCTTCAGCATAGAAAATTGAGTATTTGTCCTGTGCAGAATTGTTTTTACCGAAAAATTCGAAATTTTTTATATATATATATATGGTAAAACTTCAAAAAATTTTACATTTGACACTTTGATTAATTGACCAAGTGCGCGCGCCTGTGTGTGTGTGTGTGTGTGTGTGTGTGTGTGTGTGTGTGTGTGTGTGTGTGTTTATAGGTGTTTTGATTATTGGAAGCATCACCCTGTTGAGCCGCTCTGTACACATATTTATGCAGACGTACTTGCCTCTGTGTGTGTGTGTGTGTGTGTGTGTGTGTGTGTGTGTTTCTAAGTGTTAAGAATATGTTTTGATCATTGGAAGCATTACCCTGTTGAGCCGCTTTGTACACGGATTTATGCAGACGTGCTAACCTGTGTATGTGTGTGTGTGTGTGTTTCTAGGTGTTTTGATCATTGGAAGCATTACCCTGTTGAGCCGCTTTGTACACAGATTTATGCAGATTTGGAGCTCCAACACTGAGAATCATTTCAAGCACCCTGGAATTATTACTATCAAGAGCTTTCTGTAAAGTACCAACAGTTGGCTTTATTCCAGATGATAGAAGCACGTTTATCATATCTTCCGAACAATTCTGGACTGCACAGCAAAGTGCTCCTTTATGGTTTATATTTCTAAAGTTTCCGTTGATATCAGTGGTCGTTAACAATTCTTTAACTATTTCATTACAATTTCCTTGCACTGCTAACATTAAAGTTGAATATTCCCCTTCACATCCGCGGCAGCACCTATTTACATCGACACCCTGAGACACCAAGTACTGAAACAAACGAAGATCATTTCTGTGAACCGCTATATGTAATGGCGTCATTTTTAAAACGGAAGTTGAACAATCTAGGGAACATCCGCTTTCTACAATGTATTGTACAGTCTGAAGTTTCCCTAAAGCGACAGCAACAAGCACTAAATTTGTTGATGTTGTACCAATCGATTCTCGTGGAGTATGTCGCTGTACATGTGGACATCTTCCGGACAAAATATATCGAGAAAGTTTGTTGACTGGGAAAATATATCCATCATGTTGAAGTTTTTCCAGGATGTGTGCACAAACGCAAATTTTGTCATCTTTCAGATAATCTTCAAATAAAAAAAAAACTGAAATAATTACAACATATATCTATATCAAATTGTAGTCAAAATTTAGAATGTTTTATAAAATAAAATTATTCAAGATATTTAAAATACCCCAGCTACTGAATAACTGCAACTCAACAGACTAGATAAACACTTCCAATTAAGCCGGAGATGATAAAGGTTTTGTTGATTTATCTGTTAAGCTTATTATTCAAAACCCTTTAATATATTTTACATTGTATAATAATGCTGGAGTAAGTCTTATATTTGCAGTTTTTTTTTCAAATGCCATGCGTTTCTTTGAATGCATTCTATAACAATTCAAAAGAAGAACATGATACAATTAATTCATTACCAAATGTATTTATTTAAGAGCCATAATTTTTCATAAATCACGTGATTTGTAATATTTATAGTAATTTGTAGGCAAATAAGCGTGACGTCATTTTTGGCTGTTCCAATAAATGCGTTGTTTCTAGCGAATTTTAGTGTGGTGTTTTGACCACTTGACGTAATTAAGCTGTAACGTTCCCTTATATTACAATTTAAACACAAGGTAAATATTGAATCACCAGTGCTTATTTGGTCTGTTTATAATACACGTGACAATATAAATATAACGTGAAGTAGAAACTAAAACAGATTTGATAAACAAATGGATTAGCATGCCATACAACCTAGTATGCTTCTTATTACACTTGGTTTAATTATGTCTTTATAACTGTATGAAAATGGACAAGCCGTCCATGATATCATAGATCGTCTGTTTAGTGGAACGTCTTTCATTGAAAGTGTATTTCAAATGTTTTTATTTTATTTCATTTATTTATTTCTTTATTTATTTTTATGTATTTATTTATTTTTATTTTATTTTATTTTTGGTAATTTTAATAATATCCTTTCATTCTCAATTTTAAATGTAAAGTGGTTGTAGCTAGCCAGACATGGGATGTTAACCTTTCTGGTGTATCTGACCTCACTTCCTTGGTGGAAGTTCACGTGTTAAACTTAATTTGCCAGATTCGTAGTTTTCAACTTTGCTTCTAGGGTCATGATACAAACATGGACCAGAATGTTTGTGTTTGTGTTTTTTTACGAAATCCTTCAAGAATCAGTAAAATTGATTTTTGTTGTGTATAAAATTATTACAGGAGTAAATAAGTCATTAGAGAGCTACAAACCAAATCCGAAATATGTCTCAATCATTCGATGGTGTTCCTTCAGTTTATGTATAGCTTCTTCTTCGTTATCTCCAAACAGATAATAAAGTAAGGACACAAGTTGTTCTCTATCACACATGTCTATAAAAACAAACAAACTATTAAAAAGGGACAAGAATAGGTAGGAAAGTATGTATGTCAAGTAATATTATCATAAATGGATAAATTGATCAAATCATAATAACAGTTTAATGACTTTTTCTCTTTGTCTTTAATTTGTCTGTAAAAAGCTGAATGTAATAATTTGATGCATCATTATATGTCGAATAAATTAGGTTTGTTTTATGACTAATGAGCTGATTTAAATCTTTACTCATAAAAGATAGGGTCACAAAATTAGTTATTTAATACACAATAAATCAACTTATGCACAATAGTACCAAGTCATCTTTCATCCTTAAACACCTGTGCAATTAAACTTTTATAGTTAAATACACTAAATGTAATAATTCACTGTGGATATAAAAGAAGATTTGGCCTAATCTAGAGTGAACTGTCAAACAAAATATAGGGAAAACATAGCTTGTTCTTTTTTAAAACGATAACATTTATAATCTAGTATGAATTAAAACGATAAATTATAAATAAAAACATGTACTAACAAGTAAAAATATCCATGTATCTAAAGTCTAGATTCACAATTTTATTCACAAAAATAAAATATATGAACTTAACGATTTGAAGAAAACAGTCACAAATATCATTGAAATATATAGAAACGAATAAAATTGCTTGTAAAAATGGATTTATAAACTTGTTTTATTGTTATACTAGTAGAAACTGTTTACAGATGTTATTGTACATATATTAAGGATTTTAATACCAGGTATGCAGTTTATATTGTACGGCGCTATATACGTGACAATATATATTTGTCGTAACGGAACATTTAATATTTATAAATTCCTCCGACACAAAAACCTTTTATTGATTTTTTAACTATTTAAATAACAACCTACCTACCTTAGGTCGTCTTTGTTCTCGAGATATAAAATCGACATGGTGTTCCGTTTAAAATTTAAACTATAGCTATATATCCTTATTTTTCAAAATAAAAAGCCATACATTTACTTCTTAAAATTTAGTTTCTTTTTTCTTAATGAATTGTTTCATGTGCACTTACCTTAGTTAAGTAGTTTTTTCTTTATCGGATAAATTTTTAAAAATTCGCCACAGAATTCATATAAATTTTACACATGCACCGTGCACCCTGAAACAATTTGGATTTGCATCTGTTTGTGCCGCACGTGAATTCCGAGTGTGTCTCTCCCTTTTCGCCATCCGAATCCTTTGCATACATAAACAATCGATGTCTCATTCGCTGCCGGGTAACGACTTCAATAACTTGCGTGACAATCAAACGTTTTGCTGACTTGATCTACACTAGCAAAGAACTATAACTCCTGTTTACTTTATGATACTTATTGTATTATTACAGGTTTGAATAATTTAAAAGTCGGCTAATTACTTAATCAACTTCGTTATTTATTACCGAGGATTTGTGTTCAACATAAGTTTTGAGGTAGGTAATTTTGCATTTACAATCCTAAAATTCGTCTGTTGCAGAAAAATAAATAAATAAATAAATAAATAAATAAACATAAAATAGATCAATAACATAAAATATAACATTCGCCTTCCTATTCTTTAACACTTAAACATCAGCCAACAAACTTTATACCTTTGAAGTGATCGGGAATTTTTCTCTTTTTTTAAATTTTGTTTAATTTTTTCTTTTTTTAAAATGAAATCCGCATTTATTAGACAGCGTTTTAAAATGTTTGTTTATATTTTTTTAAAACCGATAAGATCTGCATGTGTGTTTTTTTAAAATTCAAATTAAATAGCTTTTTCACAGATAAATGACCTAGATTCAGAGCCAATGACCTGTTTCCATTTATAATGATCGTATTTGTTAATAGTGATATATTTTGTTCCAGTGAGAGTATTTACGGGGTATGCCCAATTAGTGTAGTTAATTTTAGTTCCATCATTGTACACCCACAATCCTTTTGACATGTCGTAACTTCCTTGGATGTAAACTTCATCATATAAAAATCCCGATGAACCTGTGAATAAATAAATAAATAAATAGATAGATAGATAAATAGATAAATAAATAATAAATAAAGTTGCATTTGATGCGTTTGATATCAGGACACGGCTTGCGATTTGGCGCACGTGCGATTACGTACCGGTGTTTTCGTATCGAATGAACATTACGTCAGTTATTGAATTTATTCACGAGACAAATCCTCTTTCATTTCCCAAATTTTAATCGATACTTATAACCATATAATATTTTGTGTAAATTAATTAAAACGTCTGTAATTTGTTCTTACAAAACTAACACCCTCCTTTAATGATCTTAAAGCTGCATTAAGTTTACCAAATTTCTGAATTTTTTTTATTTTCTAAAAATATATATTTTTTTAAAAGTAGATATCTTCTAACCACGATCCGTAACATTCATTTTCTAAAATTCCATTTCTTTTAGCTGTAAATAAACATAATCCTCTGACCGGTTGGTCAGTGTTCTACGATGGTAATTATGGCGGCTTGGAGCATGCGCACGGATGTATGGAAAAGCCTAGAATCGAAAGTGAAACATGACAGATTGCATTAATTGTCCTTCATTAATATCCAGATGTATTTGAAATGGTGTTATTTTTCCCTTACTAAGTGACAAATTCAACGAAGTTCTGTGTTAAATTGATCGTATTTCAACATTTTGAAAGTTGTGTTTAAATGACCCGGGTTTTGATGACGTAACCATGATCGTTATATATATATATATATATATATATATATA